>NETU01000372.1:17552-81878 GCA_003032515.1 Huntiella decipiens | reverse complement strand
ATTCAGGATGCTGATTTGAAGTGGCGCCAGCGAAGGGGCATCGCTGTCAACACGGAGACCAGCATCCTGAAGAAGACGTCGCTGAATCGGGGTAAGAAGATGGTTAAGAGTGTAAGATGGGCAACTGATTCGGAGCCCAAGTGGTCTCAAGAGTCCTCTGGGCAAGTGCCTCGGGTACAAACACAACAGCAATGTGGGGTAGTTGTCGATAAGTCGTGCAAGGTCAAGAGTACCAGAAAGGTAAGTGGTAGCGCCAAACAACTGATAACTAACAGATCACGTGCATCCAGTGTAGCCTCTCAGTCGGCACCGACGTCGGTTCCGGCTCAGCAAGTAGTCTTCACCACCACTACGAACGACAAGGCGCGCTCGCGCATCTCGCTGACTATCGAAGAGTACCCTTGGCTGGAAGAGTATTTTGAAGATGGTCTTGTGAGTCAGCATTCGAAGGTGAAGACGAAAGCGGCCGAAGCGATGGAAGTGCAGATTGCAGAGAAGGACTTGTGGGAGTTGGGGAGACAGTTGACGAAGAGAAGGATGGAACGGTGGCAGAAGGAGTGTGAAGAGGCGGCGGCTGCAGAGCGGGAGGCGGAGTTGGAGCGGAGTTTGGCGTTGAAGCGGGAGGAGAAGATGCGGGGACTGGTTCATCGGGACTCGGGGTGTTCTTTGGGTAACTGGGGAACTTCTCAGAATCCTGAGGGATCAGGAACGGCGGTTGAGGACAACCAGACATCGAGGTAAGTCTTCCCCAATCAATGACATTACTAACCTATCTTCATAGTTTCACACAAGAAGGAAATACCAGGTGAGTCTAATAGCGTTTGATTTTCTTTGTTGTTGTTTTAGCGTTTTGTTTTGTTTGTTTTTGTTTGAGCGTTTGATTTTGTTGTTTTTTTGTTTTAGCGGATCAATTAGTATCTTGATCTTCATGTCTGTAAGTCTCTTCCCCTTCCCGATATCAGCATAAACATCCCATGCCCAGCGGCAAGCCTACTCTTAGTGACTACAGGGTCTTGTTCCTTCTGTTGCGCGCCAGTTGGAAACAAGACACTATAGAATCTCAGTGTATGTATAACAGTGTCGTCTTATGACGGACTGATTTGTACAACGCTGGAGCTGCCAAGTGGTATACCTTGCGTAGTACATTTCTAGACCTGAGGACAATGCCCCCGCTGTTGCCAATGGCATGGGAGTTTTGTTGATGTCAAATAATATTATGAACACATACTATCACTTTCACATAGCGTCATTCCTATTCGGTTTTCCCCCCCCTAGGGGGGTTTTCCCCGAAAAATAGTAAGTCATACCCCTTAGTCACTCCAATATCACCATACTAACTCTTGAACATACCATTTATCCCAAGTAACGACAGCAAACAAACCGTTGTGGAAAAAAGTAGGCACATCTTTGTATCTGTTTCGTTTATAGCATACTAACTCTTCAACATACCACATATCCCAAGTAATCATAGCCGACAAACCCTTGTAGAAAAAAGTAAGCACACCTTGGTATCTGTTTTATTCATGGCGTACTAACTCTTCCACATACCATATGTCCTGACAGTCCCCCCTTGTCTAGCTGTTGGGACGAAGGTGAGCAAAACTCTACACCAGTTGCATCATGGCCGTACTGACTCTTCATAACACCACCCATTCCAAGCACATATCACAAAACAAAAAAATCTTAGCACATGCCTACCGTCGAACAACACGGATCGAAAAATGTGAGTCAATTTCTATGGTATGATGTCAAGATACTCACGAGTTATCGAGACAGAAATACGGAATGTTGAACGTGCCGTTGTTCATGTTACCTCTTGTGTCACGGGATACCACGCTGGGGTCCCCAATACTTCATTTCTATTTATAGTATGCCAGCCCTAGTGTGTACCCGTATCCATATGTGTACCACACAGT
Organism: Huntiella decipiens; assembly: GCA_003032515.1. Lineage (NCBI taxonomy): Eukaryota > Fungi > Ascomycota > Sordariomycetes > Microascales > Ceratocystidaceae > Huntiella > Huntiella decipiens. Next base: position 79,962 of record NETU01000372.1, on the reverse strand, counting down.
GTTGCGATACAATCCACACTGTAGCTTACTTATCCTTGTCCACCATGTTCTTATCGAGATCCTCTTACAATTACGGAGGTATCTGGCTTCAAAAACTTCGAATAAAAGCACATCCACCACTAGTCTTTCAGTCGATATAGCCTTCCAGCCGTAACATCCATAGAGCCAAGTACAGTTTACGCCAGTCGCCACACTTGTGTCCATATAAATATCCTAGTACTCGACCCCTACGATAATTCATCTCAATTTGCCCCCAATTGACACAGGACTATGTGCCTAGAAGGGTTTCTCACGTGACTTTTAACCCCCCGATGACGTATGTACATACTTAGACGTGCTTGAGACGGACCAAGGCTCTACGACCATCTCACCCCATCCAAACAAACGTCAACAAGTTCACTAACCACACGCACAGAATCCACCAAAAACAAAAAGCTGTGTATATATATCTAACAAGTCTATATTTCGCCCCTCTTCAAACCCCCCTCGCCACCCTCGCCAACAGCGCTCTCCGCATCTTCTCGCCTTCCGGATCCAAGACATCAACCTGCGTTCCAACCTCACTAATCATTTCCTCTCTCTCACGTACCTTCTCCCTCTGACTCTCCCGCTCCTTTTCCCGTTCCCGCTCTCTCTCCAACTCCGCCTCGGAAACCGCGCCAAGTCCTGAACTCGTCCGGGTTATTTGTCGACGAAGACCACGACGACTAGGCGTGGCTTTGGTGGAAGAACCGGCTGATGAGGGCCCCCCTGCTGGTGCGAGGAGCGTGAGAAGTTGGGCTGATAGGGCACGGTTTGCGGCGTCGGTGGATTCGGTTGAGTCTGGAGGTGCGACAGTTGAAGGGGTTGACATTTCGGCTGTTGCTGGGGGGTCGCTTAGGCCTGAGGAGTTTGTCTGCGCAGGATTCTCACCTTCATCTTCAGTCTCTTCGTCTTCAAGAACAGCCTTTAAGAACGACGGGTTTGCGGCGGCGGCTGGCTCTGCACTCTTCCGAGAACCGTCTTGTGCCGTTTTCCTTGACGAGGGCTCTGTCTTTTCAGATGGTCGTAGGTTCTCCGTTCTTATGTCAAACACAGGCCCTTTACTTGCCCGACCATTCTCGGCACTCCGCGAGGGCAAAGCTCCCGCAATACCAGCTTTTACCGAGCCACCAAGTCCATGCTTCCCCCGCGCTTCTAATAACCTTCTCTTCGCCTCCAAAGGCTGATTCTGGTACTCCTCCATCGAAACGAACTCTCCCTTTTCAGCACATGCCAAAAGCCAATCTGCACAGACAACCTTTATGCCATGTGTCAGAGCCAGTTCGACCTTTTCTTTCCTCGCCCCTTGGATTGTTCTCAACAGAAGAATTTTAGTGTCACTAGCCTTCAATTGTTCGCTGAGGATACCACCTAGTTGGAGGACAGTGCTGGAAATGTGATGTAGGTCGATACCCGTGAAGCCAGAGATATGGACTGACAGACCCTTAAACTCGGGAATGGGGAATTTGGCAAAAGGCCGACCAAGAATGCTAACTTCTGGGTCTAATTGCTTCTTATCGTAGATGCAGCTTTCCAGATAAAACTCCGTAACAATCGTGATTTTACGCTGTAATAAGTCAATAGTCTGTTGTAGCTTCTCCACCTCGGCCGGAGGATGCCTTTGTGGTACAACAGCCAATCTGTACATGGAGCACCGTGTTCTTTCTAGTTCATCCAATGAAGAGCAAATCACCGCGCCACCGGTAGTAGCCGCTGTAATCGCAACCTGTTTCTGGTTACTTTTAAACCCCGTAATGAACATGCCACATCCACTAAAATACCCCTTCTCTTTCGGTGCCAACGGCGCAATCTCTGGGTCTGTGGTATCCGCTGGTAACACACTGACATCCAACTCTGGCTCTTCCGTCTCCACGAAACTCGGCTCGGCAAAAGAGTCATTAACATTCACCACAGCCGATGGTCCCGTACCCGCGCTAGCCAATAATGAGGTCCAAGCCGACGCTGCCTGACTCCCAAGCTTAACACTTGCCGTCTTCCTCAATTTCCTCGTCTTCTCTACAGGTTCAACGGTGCCTCTCTTCCGTTTTCCGTCTTTCTTTTGTAAAGCTTTTTCCAATGGGGTATAGGCGCCTTGGCCTTGCTGCTCGGCCGGAAGTAATGGGTCGTAGGCCTTTTCATCGAGAATAAGGCCGCGCCGGACTGAGTCGGAAAGCCACTTTTGGGTGACGATGTGGATGCCCCATTTGCGGGCGGCTTGGTATTTACGTCCTGTTGCGGCGGCGCATATTAGGTGAGTTACGGAGCGGGTGAGTTCGGGAGACGTGAGGCCGCCGTTTACTTCGACGAGGTCTTTCATTTCGTTGCGTTCGGATACTAAAGAAATATCATGTCAGTAGATGTTTTAGACCCACAATGGAGAAGCCTGCTCACAAGAATCAAATCCCGAAAGACACACTCGGATGCGCCCCCGGTCTTCTAGCAACCCCGAATCACCCATCAAGCCACAAGTCTCGAAGGCTTTAAGTGTATACTTCGTCTCTAGCACATCATAATCGAACTCATCGTCACGCCAGGCATCCCGGACAGCATTAATCCAGGCACCATCCATGACTTTGACGTCCGGCCTTGACTTGGCAACATGGCGGTATTTGGGCGTATCATATTTGCCGACTATCAAATGTGTGACTTCGGGAACAAGATCGTAAGAGTGAGCGCCACCAAGTTGTTGTACGGTAACGGATAGTTGTTCCTGAGGTTGTTAGCTGAGGTTTAGCTGGAGAGTCCGGGGGGCATACTCGGTCGTACACTGGAACACTGGTACAGCAGATCTTAACTCCCGATAAAGGGTTCGTAATGTTTGCGGCGGAGAGGGCTTCGTTTGGGTCGTCGTCCATTGTGAGGTGAGCTTGTCAAAGAAATCGTGTGGGTCGAGCAAGTATGTAGACGTAACTAAGGAGTAGGCTGCTACTAGAAAATCAAGTCCTTTTCAATCTATAAAATCTACCAAAAATGTCCCTAAGAAATCCTTAAAAATCAGACGATATATCCAGCTCTTTTTCTGTGCTTGTCGCATACAATTGAAATTCCAAAATCCTGGCGTGTAAAGTGGTTTCGCGCTCGTCGCGATGGAATTCAATTTACAGGTCCAACCCACTATAAACACTGTGCCACAGCGCTGTCGCTCCCCCAACAGTACAGTTCACACACCGTACCCCGCACTGCCCCCTTGTGCTAAACCGCAACCCTACGTCACTCCATCCGAACGTCAGAAATCGCAATGCGCTGAGGAGCTGTCCATTTTTCTGTTCTTGTGAGGGGAGTCTGTAGTTTACCTTTGAACAAAATGAGTTCACGCATGTTCTACCCGGATGCGAGGCAATCACAGGCGATAGCACAGTTTCGAAGTGCTATACCTGTGTCACAAGGGGAGGCCATCACGGTGTGTTTTGGTTGGGTACATCAAGATGACCGGGAGTGCATACACTAACCTGGCTTATAGATTCTTATCAGTAACAGTTGGGATGTAACGAAAGCAATCAGAAAGTGAGTTCAACTATATCCATGTTGGAAGTTCTAGAAGTCCGGGGTTGCACACACTATATACCGCCATCACCAAAGCCTAACACTTTGCACCACCAGGACCCGCGGGCCAAGTAAAGAGCTTAAGGCACTATGGGCCTCTTTACAGAGTATGTGACTATACTTGCGTCTTGATGTATGAGTTTTTAACAGTTATAGTCTCTCCCGGTGATACACCAGAAACCCTCACCGTCGACTCCACCATGAACTACCTAGTCAGCATTCTCGAAGTCGACCTCGAGACCGCCGAAATGTTTGTCGCCCTCGAGGCCTTAAAAGCTCCTAATATCGGCTCTATCACCGCCGAAGGATTCTTTGAGCTCTGGTCACACCTTGGGTACGTATACCAGGTTTCAAGTTCCGGTCATAACTATACTAACATCCCGTAGTCCTGGCTCCACCTTCCCCGGCCAAGCAGCATACCTGAAGTCCCAAACGGCCTCTCTAACCACTGATCGAGCCCTCTTTACTCGTGTCTACCGCCATGTCTTCACCGCTGGTCGTGAGCCAGACCAGAAGGCCCTCCCGATAGATACTGCTCTTTTGTACTGGTCTATTCTCTTTGCCCCACCAGGTGTTCAGTGGAAGTCGGGTGACCGTGACTGGTTGGCCATCTGGTCAGCATATCTGCAGGAGAATCATGCCAGAAGTGTGAACAAGGACATGTGGTATCAAACTTTGGAGTTTGCGTATAAGAGTATGGAAGGCGATAAGGCGGATTTGGCGTTTTGGAATGAGGAGGCTTCGTGGCCAAGTGTGATTGATGAGTTTGTTCAGTGGTTTTACTCCAAGTATGGAGATCCCAGAGCTGAAGATGACGACTACCTTGACATTTAATCTATGACAATAGATGCGTTGAAATCAAATACCCATTCATACAATCTACTCCTAATAAAACAAAGTAATATACATTTTCTCCCAACACCTCTACTGCGTCGCATCCTTCCCAGGCCATCTAATCTGGCCATACTGCGCCAAGCTCTTCAACGACCCATCGCCCAATCTAACATGCGTAGACCGCACCACTCTTGGGTCCATCCGCATGTTACTCCGAATAGCCTCATGCACCGCCGGCGAGGCATCATAACGCATAACAAAGTGGAGACCCTCACGGTACTGAATCTGGTGGCGAACCACGGGGTTTGGCAGGTCGTAAACACCCCAGTTGTCAATGGACCGGACAACGCCGTTGCCGCGGAGAACAAGTTGGCCGATGGCCGTAGCAATTCTGCCTACGGTTAGGATGGGATTGGCGCGCTGGTGAGACTGGGGAACTTACTCCTTGACCTCGGCAAGTTTGCCGGGACGGACCTGGGGATCGCTGTTAGCTTTTCGCGCACGGAAATCGAGTACCCTCGTAAACTTACAATGCCAATCATTTCATAAAGCATCGTGAATATGTTTTCTCCAACGAAACCAACAAATTATCGCGATACTCAACACCACCCAAAATCACCATGTCGTCCGCCGTCATCACATATCGATAAAGCCCCACTGATTTTTCACAGACCCTAACCCTCATAACAATACACACGTGATACTCAGCACAGCTATGCTCAATGTGGTATACCATTGGAATTTTCTGTTGGAGTAAAATAGTGGCTGTAGAGAGTGGCGTTAATTGTGAAAAAGAGGCTGCAATTGGCATTTCCTTGACTTGTTTGGTCAATTTATCCTATTAGGGTTTTGACTTTCTCTTGATACTTACACATGCACTCATGATGAGACTACTTCGCCCGGCCAACTTGGCTCTCCGACGGGCGAGCGGGGGACCCCGCTTCCAGCTATTCCACAGCCGGGCTCCAAGTTTTGTTGACCCGGCGGATGTTGACCGCGCCTGGGACTATTGTGAAACACAGCTGGAGTTAGTCCGACCCCTCTTGACACCATCCTTCGGTTCCACTAACTCTTCCCAGGAAAGTCGATCGGTCTTCTATTCTGGTCTCTCAGTTCCTTCTCAAGTCTTCTCGTCCGCTCTATCTCGCATTACGGGCATTGAACTTGGAGCTTCTCCAGTTGCCGGATACTGTACCAACGCCAGCACTTCGAGCCGCCAGGGCAATGTTCTGGAGAGATGCAGTTCAAGAAACCTTCGATGGAGCCCCCCCACGAGAGCCAATCTGTATTCTCCTGGCTTATGGCCTTCGCCGAGCTAAAAAAGAACACGACGAGATCAGCTTTACAATGCTGAAGCACTGGGCCCTCGCTCTAATCCGGGCTCGCAGCGAAATGATGGATAATCAGCCTTACGTTTCGTTGAGCCAACTTGAAGATATGGGTGAAAAGATTTATTCCGGCATAATGTACAGCGCCCTTGCCACCTCAGGCATTCAAAGTACAGAAGCAGACCATATTGCCAGTCACATCGGCAAGTGCCTCGGAATCGTCGCTGTCCTTAGAGGTGTCCCAATACTTGCTACCCCACAACCAACTCTCTCCGGCCGAATCCAGCCACCGGTACTTTTACTCCCACTCGATATCATGGGCCAATGTGGAGTAAGAGAAGAGACTATTTTCCGGAAGAAAAAAGCGACTCCAGCGCTGATTGATGCCGTCTTTGAAGTCGCTGCGCGGGCGAACAGTCACCTCGTTACCGCCCGAGAACTTCTCCAGGCATACCAGGATGGACGAGAAGCTGGTCATGCCTTTGAGTATGCAGGCACACGGGGCTACCAGAGTGACCAGAACCGTGTTGGCTGGCCAACCAGTAAGCGGGCTTTCGGTGTCTACATTGAAGCGGCAGCGGCAGCCGGCTATCTTGAAAATCTACAAGATGTCGATTTCAACCCGTTTGCGGTGAAGCCCCTTTGGAACGTGGGGTGGAGAATGTGGAAGGCTAATAAAACGAAGATGTTTTAAGACACATCAGTTATCAAGTACAGACTTATAGAGCTACAGACTCAAATTAATAACATACAGACAACCATTCAGCGTGTATGATAGTAACCCATATTAGGGTTATATGTCCGATTTATATGATCACGTGACTGCGTGCAAAGTGCTGCACGCTTCGCGGCGGAGTTAGCGTTACGCTGCTAAGTGACGGACGAAGGATGATGCTGCCTGTTTATTTGTTTTTTTTGTTACCAAACTCCGTCTCTCTTTTGATATATACATAGCAGGACAATATCTCCCGCCACATTCGTTTTATATTAACGTTTTTCAATGATTGACGATATACCATAGACCATAGACTATATAACTTACACCTAATGACCGGCTATACCGACCCTCCATCAAAACGGCCCCGGCTGGCCGACTCGGCTGTCGACACCACAGCTTTGGCAGAGTCTTATCTTGCGCCACTCGGCCCGAAAGTAGTAGTTATAGAGGAACCGAAGAAACCGGAACCGAAGCGCCTTTTCACCCGGGCTGCACCACCACCGGTTGAGATCCCAGTCAAAGTTGAACCAGCAATTAAAGAAGAAAAGGCTATCAACAGCCTGAAGCGACCAGCACCACCAGAAATCGACGAGTATGATCTCAGTGGAGAGTTTACCGACGAGGACTTCATGTTTGTAGCCCAGAACAACGACGACGACGACGACCGATACGAATCCGCTCTTAATGACGACATCGAACAAATACCCGCCCTCCCAACATCAAAGCCACCTCGACAACTACCACCACCACCAGCGCCGGTCACTCCCCGAATGCCTACCCCCGAACCAATAGCCTTTGACGACGCCACTTTCGAAGCGTTCGTTGGTGGCAAGGTACCGAAGAAGACCATGAGCCTTTTGAAGGCGCATTGCGGAGAGAATCTGGAACTTGCTGTTAACATGTACTTTGATGGTACGTGGAAGCGTCTTGAGGTGGAACAAAAACGGGCTGCAACGGCAGCAAAAACCAATGGACTTGCTGTGAGGATGTGGAAGGAGGCTGCGAAGAAGCCGGGGAAGGAGGCTACGGGGAGGTATCTCGGAGTTTTTGGAGTGGAGGGTTGGGCTACGAGGAGTGGAGTGCGAGTGTTGAGTTACGGGGAGAAAGTCAAGATTGAGAGACAGAAGGTCATGATCAAGTCGGGGAGAAGTAAGGGCAAGGCAGATATCATGGTGCGCATCACCAAGGTGGACGGGACTGAAGTTGGGAGATTGGACAAAGATGCGGCGTCGTGGATATCGACTTTGATGGATCTGAAGGTGGCAAGATTCTCAGGGACGGTGGTTTATGCGCCGGAGAGAGTAAGAACCAATGATACTCTCTTCTTGCAGTTGACGGCTGAGTTATTGAGTTCAGCCTTTGATTCGCAACAGTTTGATCTGTCGGATAAGCAGACGTCACACTTTGAACAGGAAGAGACGGACGCCGAGCGGAATCTCCGTCTCCGCCAGGTCGCACTTGTCCGGCTTTTCAAAGAAACCAATCTCCTCCCCGTCGCCCGCGGGTCCGGTGCTACAGGTGAATCGGAAGCCGACATTGTCGCGCAACGTGAGAATCTCCTAGCAGCGGCGGAACTAGACGAGCAGAAAAAAACAGCACAAACACACACACCATCAACGCAGAGTTTCCCACTTCTATCACAAGCGCCAGTTGAAGAGGAAGATGGTGCAGAGCTAGAACAAGGGCAGCTGGATGCCCTTTATGCCAAGGCGCAATCGTTCGACTTTGATACACCAGAGGCAGAACCAGCGGAGACCTTTGCTATGAATTTGAGACCATACCAGCGACAGTCGTTACATTGGATGATTGGACGGGAACGAGATCAGGCAGTTAGAGGCGAGTCGTTACATCCGCTTTGGGAGAAATATTCATGGCCTACGACGGATGCTGATGGGAAACCTTTACCGGAGACGAGCGAAGAGCAGGAACCCTTTTTCTACGTTAACCCATACTCGGGCGAGATGAGTCTACAGTTCCAAACGCAAGAGTCAACATGCTTGGGTGGAATTCTTGCTGATGAAATGGGTCTGGGCAAAACCATTCAAATGCTCAGTCTGGTCCATTCACATCGCCCGCATTATGCGGAACGAGTCGCTGGCGATCTTCCAGATGTCAAAACCGAAAATAAGCGGAGACCTGAACCGATCGACGTCTTTGATATCATGGCTGTTCGCAAAGATCCTGTGCAACCTGCGAAGCATACGACGTTGGTTATTGCGCCTTTGTCGCTGTTGGCCCAGTGGCATTCGGAGGCACTCAAGGCGAGTCGGGATGGAACTGTTCGGGCACAGGTCTACTACGGCACTGATAAATCTTCGAATCTTCAGGCCTTGTGTACGGGGCCTTCGGCGCCGGATGTGCTTATTACATCGTATGGTGTAGTTTTGTCGGAGTTCACGGCTCTTGCGGCGCGCAATGGAGATAAGACGTATCACAATGGGCTCTTTTCCTTGCACTTTTTTCGTGTTATCCTTGATGAAGCCCACACGATCAAGAACCGCGCAAGCAAAACAGCCAAGGCTTGTTATGCCCTTGCAGCTACTCATCGATGGGCTCTGACAGGTACACCGGTTGTCAACAGACTGGAAGATCTCTTCAGTCTTGTGCGGTTCCTCGGTGTTGAGCCGTGGAATACGTTTGCCTACTGGAGGACGTTTATCACGCTGCCATTTGAGGCACGCAACTTTGTTCGAGCTTTGGATGTGGTACAGACTGTTCTAGAACCGTTGGTCATGCGTCGGACAAAGGATATGAAAACCCCAACTGGTGAGCCTTTGGTACCATTACCAGCCAAGACTGTGGATATTGTTGAGGTTGAGTTGTCAGAGACTGAACGTGCTATTTACGACCATGTGTTAGCCACTGCGCAGACAAGTCTACTTGAGAATGAAGCAAATGGTACTGTTGGTCGAGCCTACACTAGCATCTTTGCCCAGATTACGCGACTCCGTCAAGTGTGCTGTCACCCCATTCTAATCCGCAACCAGGATCTCGTAGCCCAAGCAACCGAGGCCAAACAAGCAGTTGACAACGCGGACGGTTTTCACGACGACATGGACCTCGACGCCCTGGTATCCAAGTTCCAATCAACAGTGGTTGAAGATGGTGAGACCCCAGCCGCGGCATTTGGTGCCCATGCTTTGGCCGAGATCCGGAAGGAGTCGGAAGCTGAATGCCCGATTTGTGCGGAAGAGCCTATGGAGGAACAAACGGTTACAGGGTGCTGGCATTCTACGTGCAAGAAGTGTTTGTTGGAGTATATGAGGAGAGAGACAGATAAGGGCAAAGTACCGACTTGTGTCACTTGTCGGAAGGAGATTCAGACAAGAGAGATTTATGAAGTTGTGCGGTATGATGACGAGGAGGAGGAAAATGTGATAGATGAGACGCAGGGGAAGTTGATAGCTGAAGACACCAAAGCCACTGGAGGCCGTATTAGTCTCCAACGTCTAGGCACCCATGATTCCTCATCTAAAGTCATGGCTCTCATCAGTCATCTCCGAGCGCTTCGGAAAGATGTCCCCACTGCAAAGGTGGTTGTGTTCTCCCAGTTCACCTCTTTTCTTTCGATAATCGAGCCAGCTCTCTCTCGGGCAAACATCAAGTTCCTTCGTCTTGATGGGTCACTTGCTCAGAAACAACGAGCTTCTGTACTTTCTTCGTTTGCGACTTCTTCCCGGTTCACGGTGTTACTTCTTTCGCTGAAGGCCGGTGGTGTTGGGCTTAACTTGACATGTGCACGGGCAGTATATATGATGGATCCGTGGTGGAGTTATGCCGTTGAGGCTCAGGCTATTGACCGGGTCCATCGTATGGGACAGACGGAGGAAGTTAAAGTGGTTCGATTCATCGTCAAAGGCAGTGTGGAAAAACGCATGTTGAAGATTCAAGAACGAAAGAAGTTTATCGCTAGTAGCTTGGGAATGATGGGCGAAGAAGAAAAGAAGGTGGCGCGCATCGAGGATATCCGGGAGTTACTCAATGGTTAAGACATCCCCGGTAGGTTTACGTATGTATGTATGCATGTGTTTCTGTATGTAGTACAAAAGATTACAAAATTTTGAGTGCCTTCCTCAATTGGACAATCTTGCGATATGAGGTGTTTCTCGATGGTGATATATCGGTTCAGAGGATTCTATTGACACACTCGTCATACACACACTAAGAGTTCATCCCATTCACGGTAGTCTCGGCCGTGCGCTGGGCAACAAGAAGTCGCTCACAACTGTGCCCTGAATAGTTAGTTTCGGGGCGACGAGGAGAGTTTTTTTTTCTTGCTATGTCGGAGATGGGATGACGGGTTGTTTCTATACATGGACTAAGGAAATTAAAAGGAGGTAGCATAATGTTTCCCAATTGATGGCAGGGACGGGATAAATCGAGACAGTAAGTGACGTTTCGTTTGGGAATGGAATGTACATAAATGGGAGGTTCTGGATGAGTCGGCACAGAGAATAGACCAGACTAAGGTGTGTAAACCCCGAGCGTCGCGTGTGATGGGTGAAACAAGCGACGTCTGGGGTCACTTTGACTGGGGGGCGGTACTTACGGGATGTGGATTAGTTTATGGGGGTTGGAAAATAGACTTTGGGTGGGTTGCGGGATAACGGGAGTAGTTTCGTGGATAGTTTCACGTCGGTGAGGTACGGTGTCGGATGTTGGTTTGTCGGGAGCCGGGATATATCGTGGAGGAAGGAGGCGGAGGCGGAGGGAAGAGCGTCTAAGAAGGGCAATTATAGATTTTGTGGTACTTATGTACATGCCTAAGAGGATTGGAAAACATGTTTTTCCGTTGGTTGGGTTCTTAGCATGAACATGACGATTTCATCCACGTCATCGCCTTCCATCTTTTCTATAAACCGCCACCGGGCATTAACTATACGGACCCTTTTTTCGAGGCTATGCGCATAAACCGCCGTCCTGAAAAAAGAAACAGCTCTCAAACAGGAAACAGCCAGGCCAGGCCAAAGGTGTTTCCATGGAAGGGTTTATCAGGTTCCATAGGGTTCATGACAAGAATGTTTCTTCTCCTCCTGCTTGTGGTGAATGATGACACGGGATTTGTGGTAGTCTGAAGATTGGATCAAACACATTGGCTTGTTACAGTTTGGTGGGAATAAGGTGTGATGTGCATGAGTGGGTCTTTTCTGCAGAGGACAGGACGAGAAAGAAGGGATGCGGTAAGACGATGGACAAGGACTGCGGAACGGATTGTTTGTTCGGTCTTGTGTTTAGAGATGGGAGAAGGCCGGGCAAAGAGAATAAAAGACTACTTGGGGTAGAGGCCAAAGCCCTATGCACGGGGACACCACACAAGTATTGCCAGACAGACAAGACATATGTACATATATAGTCATACATATATAGTCATACATATATAGTCAGGCACTAAAAGCAATTACTCCATGCAGATATTTATTCCTATTTAGGAAGTCAACTTGTATGCACATGAAAGTTAGAAAACCGTCTGTTCGTGGGTTTAGCTGGTTTAGCTGGTTCCGGGTGGAGAGGGACAGGGGTTGTTGTGAAACGACTGTGGACTTTGTCTTGTGTTGAAGTCTCGTGGAGTTGTGAATTTTTGCTGGATAGGCGAGTGTTGTTTGGTAGTTTCTTGAGATGGGATGAAGATGTTTGGGATTGGCCATAGGAGAAAACAGAAAACAGAGGGTTTCTTATTTGGGAAGGTGAAGGATTTTTAGGTTAGGAAGGGATATACATACGTATGATGGTCGTGTTAGTCGTGATGATGATGATGATGATGATTGACGAGAACATGGTAGACAAGACCAAGGAGGCAAACTAGAAACAACCAAAGGTGTGACAACCGGAAAGAAAAGTACAATGGGCAAACTATTAGTGGTTGGCTTTACAAGGCACAAGATGGATTCCGTACGACATCGGACAGACACATGGTTTGCAATATAAACAAAGGCGCCATTACAACAAGACATTTGTTCCTGCATAACCTGTCGTGTCTAGGGAAAATATGTCCCTTGTTGTGGGTCTTTTACAAAGCCAAGAGCCAAGGGAGGAAGAAAAGTAGCCAATATCGGAGACAAAGTTAGTCAAGTCACAAGGCACAAAGGAGACCCAATGACCCTGAAACCAAACAAACAAGATGTCCGGTTTCAGCGAATAGACAGGTTGAATAGAAACCGGAACCAGAAAATCGCAAGGCTGCCTTTGAAAGGAAAACAAGACTCATTGTTTTTCGTTATCTACATATCATTCAATTCAACTCACTAGACATGTTATGTGCACGGTACTCGTAGCCTCTGTGCGGTTTTAACATTTCCCCCAGTGGCAGTCGATCACCGGTCCATGCCCCCGAATTGAGTTTTGTCAGCCAGTAGATCAAACCACCATCCGGTCTCAGGCCCGTCCCTCTGCACTGTTCCCCTCCTCTTCTGTCCTCCCAATCTACAAAACCGTGGCGTCTATCTCGTGGCGCCGTGGCGTCAAACTGTCCCACAATCACGAAAAGTGAAAAGGGCAACAGTCAAGTTGAAAAAACCCTAACATCGGGAGGAAAGAACCTCTGTCTGTCTACACCAAGTTCTCTTGTTTCTCAAAACACGGTGGCGTTGAGGATGTTATTCACTTTGTTCCAATTCTTTCTTTCTTGTATTCTCAACTGAAACCTCGCTTCCTTTCCCTCTTTTGTTTCCGCCAATCATGCCAACCGACGTTTTCAACAAGGCTAACACTGACCCTCCCGTCGATGATACCGCCGCTTAAATCGCAGCAGGTCCCTGAATCCCAGCCAAGTCAAGTACAGCCAAAAAAAAAAAAAATCACAATAACCCTAGTCCGTATCCCGTCCACTAGATGGCCAATCCTTCAATAGTAGTCTGTGACACCACCATTGTGACGTCAGGGTATGTATAACCCTACTGTTTTTCAACGACAATGCTGGAAAACAACGACCCGAAACATGCGTTGGTTTCTTTTTTTTTCTTGTTTCCACATGTTTTACATGTTTTATCCGGCCCCCTAATTAAGTGGATTTATCGACTAGAGGACCTCTGACACAACCAATATGTATCTATGTATATATATATATCTCGTTTCCCAGTCTTCCGTCTGGTTAATGGACTTACAAAACAACTTAAAACATATAAAAAAAGCCGCTTTTTAGCTTTCTTCTCTTCTTATTTCCTCTTTTGATTTTGTCTCCGGTAGCTATTGTTTTACATTTCTTTACTTAATAAGCTGTTTCCTCCCACCCCACCTTCTTCTTCTTCTTCTTACGCTACATTCTACAAAACATTCACAATCTTCTGCATCTTCGGTAGTGTTTCTACTGTCTTTCATTAACACGGCTTTTTTTCTTTTCGCCTTTCAAGCACCCAACCTACGAGTTCTCACCCCAACTGGTTTGGTCAAACTCTCGTCTGCAACATTCCTTTGCCTCGTTTCTTTCTTTCTATTCTCTCTCTATCCATCTTTCTTTCCAACCAAATTCTATCTACCAAAACTCCGCCGGATCCCGAAGCACCCGCCATTCTCTTGACACGACTATCACTGAAGTAACGACTCTTTCCTATCTTTGTTCTTTCTCTTTCGTCATCACTTGAAGTCACAATGGCTCCCACTATCGCCATGCATCACCAGTATATGCACCACCAGCATCCTGTTCAGCACCACCAGCACCACTCTTACTCTGCCGATACCATGGATCGTCACGACTACGGAATCACCAAGACTCGTAAGGCCGCCTCGACCGGTGGTGGCCGTGCCTGGTCTGAAGAAGAGGTACGTCTCACAACATCTATGCTTGAAACCATAGTTACACATACTAACCCCATTCACAGGAAGCCTACCTTCTCCAGACCCGTCTTCAAAAAATGCCTTACAAGCACATTGCCGCCCACTTGAAAAAGACGGAACTTGCCTGTCGCCTTCACTACCACCAGCTTTCTCACGGTTCTGCCCGTCGCAAGCGTACTACTTCTGTCTCCCCATCACGCTCTACTTCCCCATCTCCTCTTCTTCCCGCCGCCCAGACTTGCACCACTCCATCGCACATTCCTCGGAGCATCACTCCTCCTGGGTCTTCCGGTTCCGTCTATGCTTCGTCCATTCACGGAACTCCCCGCTCCCCCGCCCAGTCTCTTCACCTTCCCGCCATGCACTGCCAGACTCCTCCCTCGTACACTGCTCGTCCCGGCTCAATGCTTGCCAGCCCTAGACTCCCTTCTATCCTTCCCAAGCCTCTTGGCATGTCTACTCTCCCAGTGCCTTCTTCATTCGGTCCTACCGAGCCACACTCCGCCCCTCTTGGCCACTCCTTCCCCCGCATTCCCAGCCCTAACCCTCTTCTCATGCGGGCGACCACTCCCAACCCCACGCTCGCCGGTGGTCCTCTTCCCAGCCCTCTTCCCATGCACGCCCACAACGTCCCTCATGTTGACATGGCCCGCCTCTCTGCCGCCTACAACACTCACAAGTCGCAATTCTGGGCTGCCGTCTCTGCCGAGTATGGCCCCGGCGCTTCCCCTGCCGCTCTTGAAAGTGCCTGGGAGCGTAGAGATGCTTGCTGTGCACCGGCACCTGCCCCAATTCAGAGATATGGCGCTATGAGCCCTGCGGCTAGCCCCGAGCACCACAGAGAGGATAAGACCCGTATTTCAGCAATTCTGGGCGAGGATTCTGCGCCGCGGGGCACGGAGAGAAGGAATTAAGTAACTCTATCTTTTTTTGAGTTTTCTGTTTGTATCTAGTTTCATGTCTTTTCTTTCTTCTTCCCCCGACGGGAAGGTTTCTCTGTCTATTACTTTGTCTCCTGTTTGCTATATCATTTTATTACCCTGTTTTTTTTCTTTTGTTAGTTTTCGTTTTTGTCTTTTTTCTCTTGGGTTTGGGTTTTTGTCGCACCATGTGTCTGATGCTTGTTATGGTATTTCTTCTGTTCATCAAAATAAAAGGCTCAATGCCTCGTTTCAACTGGTCAATCCTGATATATCTTTAAGACTTCTTGTGCAACCAATTCTATATGTTAGTTCTTCAATGAGGGTTAGGGTCCGATACAGACTCAGAAACTGGAAAAAAAAACATACGACACCGGGTATTCGCACGTGGTCACCCACCGTACTACTAATCCAGC
Source organism: Huntiella decipiens (assembly GCA_003032515.1). Classification (NCBI taxonomy): domain Eukaryota; kingdom Fungi; phylum Ascomycota; class Sordariomycetes; order Microascales; family Ceratocystidaceae; genus Huntiella; species Huntiella decipiens. The sequence continues at coordinate 64,412 of NETU01000372.1, read as the reverse complement.
GCTCTGTGGCTTGACTATGGGGGAGCAGACGGGACCCCGTATTTTCCGCAGGCTATGGTCGTATGTGTTAGTACCAGAGCACAAGTTCACATTATGTAGCCAATATTTTGGAAAAAAAGCCCTTCATATGAGGGGTTTCAAAATCGGCCGACTACCCGTGGTAGTATTGGTTGACAAGTGTCTGATTCCCAACTAAATCCAGTCTAGCTGAATGGTACATGTCAACAACATACTAACGATAAGCTACATACATCACAAGACAAGCGTAATCTGTAGTTGGCATCTCGAAAAGGATGAACCCCACTTGGTATCACACGTCGTCCATCCTTCCTCCTTCTCAACCTAGCTGTCCCCACATTTCCCTCGAACCCTATTCGTTAACCCGTGCCTGCCCCCTCCTCAATCGTCTTCTCCTGATGCATTCCATGGCACTTAAAGCCTGGAGCGGAACAGACAAGACGGGCGGGACTGGACTGGCTGTCAGTTTTTGGCGAACGAGAGGAGAATGTTGAAAGAGATCTGGGCTTGCGTGTTGTAGGCTGCAGCTTTTTTTTGGTTTCTGTTTATTCTGGGTGGGCTGGTGGGTTCGTGTGTGTGTATGTATGTACAGTACATACGCATGTATGTCGTCACTTTGGATGGTAACTGTTATTCAAGAAAGCACGTGAAAATTCGTCCTGTCTTCAATGTATAATAAGAAATCGCACATTTTCAATCACCAATAGTAAATCGTGAATGAAAAGAGTCATTACTATTTTTCCCATGGTGCTTCCTTGATTTCGCAACTTTTTTTTTTGCAATCGCCCCCCCAAAAAGCTATCGCCTTTTTTTTCTCGTCTTCCGCTATTTTCGCAATCCTTCCCCTCTGTCGCACTTTTGTCCGTTTTCATTCATCCAAGCGATTCTCCGAATTTATCATTCGCTTCTCCTCTTTCGCTCTCACGATCGTCGCCCGATCCGTTCCTTGAATCCCGATTCTACGCCGTCCTTTTGCCAAGTTGACTACGCTTGTCACTTGTTGCTTTACATCTTTCAATACCCCGACTTCATTTCTTACAAAATCGCGCGCCGCTCGTCAGTCTGGCTGCAGAAATCCGCCCTGCAACGTTCTCCACACACACATACACACCCCCACCATCCCCCGATAAAAACAAAATCAATCCGCATTCTCGGCGCCGCTACAATATCTTTGAAATCATAGAGACAATTTCTGAGAGAGGCATTGCTACTCTCGACAAACCGCCATCGTGGATTCCTCGTATGGCACCGGCGCTGACGCCAACCAGGCCGTAAGTACTCGGCCGTACAACGACGCGAGACTCTGTCGCTTTGTTTTCTTCCGATGGTTAAATGTCGCATCCCGTTTTGTCCGCCACAACAGCAAACAAGAGTGGTTTTTTTTTCGCGCGTCTAGGTCATATGCATAGGTAGCTGTGTACATTGGCTGAAATTTGCCACGAAAATCACCCAATAATGTATAAATTGCTGGGTATATGGAAAGACGGTGGTAATGGGCAGCTCCACTCTCAACGACGAACAACAGGCGATAGCATTTGTTAGCTGCAAAAGGTCTAATTGAGGTGGCATATACTTGGATGGCCGCTGCAATCGGTCATCTGATGCTGGCGACTAGAACCCGGACCAATCATTGTTGCATGTAGACCTGGCGCGTTTGAACAAATTCACTAACCCATTTATCAACATAGATGATGCAACAATGGCAGGTTGGCCCAGTACCAGACCTCACATTCTTCAACAATGCGAACCACCAAGCTGATCTGCAGTAAGTGCTATTTTGTGATTGTGTCAGATTGGATTTGGTGACTTGAAGACTTGGAGACTTGAAGGTTCCTGCGTGTAAAGTCGTTTTCTCTTCTCCAGGATGGTCGACAAAAGGGCCCATGAAAGATACTGTAGGAAGATATAAGGAAGACTTGAGGAACATAAGGAGCTGTGTTGCGCATGTTGGGGGTCGACAAACACGCGACGTGGTGGTACGAGGGCGAAGGGGAGTCGCCGGCGATGTTCCTGACAAGCCTAATGTCAGTAAAGAGAGTACAGTTTCGCCCTGTCGCTACTCTTGGAGAGTCATGGTTGTACATGATGAAGAAGCGAAGATAGTGCGGGGTATATGAGTTGAAGGGAAAGAACCTTGTCGTTTTGAGTCTTGTGTCTTTTGTAGTCTAGACTGTCACCATCTCCAAGCAAGACAACAAAAAACAACTACCAGAACCCCAAGAAGGAATTTTACTAACACATATTTACTAGGCGCTACAACGCGCAAAATCCATATCAGCAGGTGGCGACGGATGTGAATCGTCGATCCGATCGTATGGACTATCATTATCCACAGGCACAGCCCGGTGATGGGCCCCACGGCGGCGTGCAAGCACAACAGACACTATCAGTGACAGGTACGGCCATGCCGCAACAAGGTCAGCAACCGACGACGCAGACACACCCGTCTACTATTCAGGTACCAGGGTCGTCGGCTATCCAAGTGCCAGTGTCAGTTCCCATGCCTGTACCCGTTTCGGTGGGTGTTGGGGCCGTGACAGTCCCGATGCCTTCGGCGTCTATCCCTGCAGTACAAGCCATGGGTCATATGGGTCCAACGGGTCAAGCTCCACAGGTCTCACTTTCTACGCAGCAAGCCAGTGGGGTTATCGGGTCGCAGCAAATGGCGCCTCAATCTGCGACGGTGTCTACCCCACGTAGTCGCAAGAGGCCAGCTCCGGATACTATTCCTGGTACACCAGCATCTACTGTCAATGCCACACCAACGGCCAGTTCGACAACCGCTACGATAGTGTCACCTAAAGGTGTGGCGACTGGTGGTCTGGCTGCTCCGGGTACAAAGACTGAAGAGGTTCCCGATACGCCTTCACGACCGGCTAAGAAGAGCCGTACTAATACACCGTGGACACCGGAGGAGGAACAAAGACTTAAGTTGTTACGTGATCAAGGGAACAGCTGGGCAGAGATTGCTAAGGTAAGTTTTAGAGACACAAGACATGCTTGGTGACAAGACATATTTGGTGATAAAGACATGATTACTAACAATATTGAACAGGCATTCCCGTCACGTACAGAAGGGTCAGTCAAGAAACACTGGTACAAAGACATGCACTATGCCGAATTTGCACCAGACGAGAGTGTGGCGCTGCAGACTGCGATCCGCGAATATGAGAATAACAAGTGGAAGGTAATCGGGCAAAAGGTTGGCAAGCCAGCCAAAGCCTGCGAGCAGTATGCCAAGATGCACTTTCCTGATATGGTGCATAATTTCAAGGGGCGTTAGTTTTTTTTTGGGTCGGTCGGGCGATGGGCTGGTTTAGGGTCTTGGATTAGGGTTTCTTGGCTTTGGGATGATTTTGTTTCTGTCGTTTTTGTTTTTTGTTTTTGTTGTGTCTTTGTTTCTTTTTGTCGATTCCCCATGTTTTTGTACTTGTTTATTTATGAATGTACGTTGTGTACATTTTCTTTCAGACTATATACCTACTGTATGGTTGGGTGAAGGATTGGTGGCTTTTTTGCTTGTTTCCTTTTGAAATCTGCATTTTGTTATGTACATATATAAGGTTCATGATCCTCTATCCATTTTGATAAGCGCTATCGCCATCCGCAACTTGCTTAGTTGCGGCCAGTCTTTTAGTGGTATCCGCATGTTTTACTGGATCAGGGTGTTGTTTACGTGTGTTGAGGTTTTCTGCACGGAGTTTGTTGTTTTCTTTTGGGAGGAGGCATTTTTAGTTTTTAGAGCTTAATATCACTTATACTTTGTATAAGGTTCATGATTCCCCCGGAAAATCAGATGTGTTTGACAGATTGAGTTTGTTTGTACATTCGCAAGGAAGGATGGTTTATATGCATATGACAGGGTTTTGGCGAAACTTTATTTCTAGGATGAAAAAAAAAAAGAGGAAAGACTTTACGGTGAGCGAATTGGGGGAAGGGTCATACGTCTGTGTCTGTGGGAAATTAAGTTGGAGAACAAAGGTAGGGGCGTCAGACGAGAAAGAAAAGAGGAATGTACGGTGAACAAAGTATTCAATACTTTCTGGACAATTTTCAATATACAGAGACATCTACCTATGTATGTAAGTACCTGCGTACCTGACATCCTCAGCTCTCCTGCCAAAAAAAAACGCCTTTCGGCCGAAACTCTGCACGCAAGACACATGACAGCTGCGTGGCGTTGTTCCTCCCCTCCCCCAAAAGTAAAGAAAAAAAAATACTTCACCAAAATCGTAACTCCCTCTCATTCCACGCACGTCCCTCACTGGCCACAAGGGAAACTAACTTCCTCTTTGGCCGGGCGGTTACCTATCGGGTTGGGTTGGTTTGTTGATAAAGGGAAGGAAGGAACGGTTGGATTTGGATACGAAGAATGGACGTGCAATGTTGGAGTGGTGGACTGACTGGACTGGACTGGACGGACGAGATTTAGATGGAAATTTTGTTCTTTCCTTTTCCTTTTCTTCTTCTTCCTTCTTCTTTTTGATCTGGTTTGTTTGATCACTGGTGTTTTCCTTGTGGTCGAGTTATTACCTTGGTAGGCTAGATTATCTAGCTATTCTTTCGTTTTTTTCATTACATTTCCTTTGGACTTTCGTTATTCTTTTTAATTTTTAATAGTCATGTCTCTTACTTCTTTTTTGGTTACCGCGTTGGTTACGTCGGTGGGGGTTTTGGCCGCCGATACACAGACTTGTTCGCTGGATAATAAATGTCCCGAGGAGGCTCCGTGCTGTTCTCGTATGTGATTTCCTTGCACCGTGGAGATGTTCGGTACTGACTAACTTTACTAGAATATGGACAATGCGGAACAGGCGCGTATTGTCTTGGTGGATGTGACCCACGTATGTCGTTTGGTATTGACTCGTGTGCCCCCGAACCAGTCTGCCAAAGTAAAACGTATAACTTCGACAATGACGACAAATTCCTCTCTACCTCCAAGTATCTCGGTGACTCGTCCAAGACAGACTGGGTTTACCAAGGGACGCCCCTCATCAACAACGGGGAACTCCTACTTACCATGCCCAAGAACTCGGTGGGAACCGTCATGGCTACTTCCACGTACATGTGGTACGGCAACGTGAAAGCCCGCATGAAGACCGCCCGTGGCGCCGGTGTCGTGACGGCCTTCATCCTCATGTCAGATGTGAAAGATGAGATTGACTATGAATGGATCGGCGTAGACCTGGGCGTAGCCCAGACGAATTACTTCTTCCAAGGCATCACAGATTGGGGCAACGGCGGCAATATTACCGATATTTCCGACACCTTCAATGACTGGCACACGTATGAAATCTCGTGGACCCCCGACCAAATCGACTGGCTCGTCGACGGCGTAGTAGGCCGCACCTTCAAGAGAAGCGACACATGGAACTCCACCGAACAACGCTGGGAATTCCCCCAGACCCCCGCGCGCGTACAACTCTCCATCTGGCCCGGCGGTCTCGCCTCCAACGAACCCGGTACCATCGCCTGGGCCGGTGGCGAAATCGACTGGGACGGCCAGGATATCAAGAATAACGGGTACTACTATGCCACTGTGGACAGCGTCACTGTAGAATGCTATAACGCCAAGTCAGCCCCCGGCACGAACAAGGGAACTAGCTATACATATTCGGATCTCAAGGGGACGAACGATACTGTCATTGATGGGTCTGACAAAACTATCTTGTCCTCGTTTGAAGCTACGGGGTCGAATATGACGGCGGGCTCATCGGATAACAGTGAGAGTAACGATTCTAGCCAGGTGCCGGGCGGTAGTAACGTGCCTGTATCTGGTGGTGGGTCAACGGCTGCTAGTGGGGGGTCCTCGGGTAGTTCATCGTCGTCGTCTTCATCGTCATCATCTGACTGTGGAAATTCCGGGTTCTCGCAGGATTGTTCTTCTTCGTCTTCGTCGTCGTCGACTACGGGGTCTTCAACGACGACGACATCGGCTGCGTCAATTGGACGAGTAGGATTCTCTTTAGGTTTAGTGGCTGTTAGTGTTTGGTGTTTTTAGGACTATGGTGTTAATTTAAGCCATGTAGGATTCACTTAGCGTGACTTCAGAAGAAGTTTATTTGGGGCTGGATATGTCATTCCTTTCGTTTTGTTCATTTTCATCATGTGACTACACTCGGTTTGACAGACAAGTAGGTTGTGAAACAGTAAAAAATAAATCAAATTAATCCACCAATGCTACGCATGCTATATATGACAAAGGAAATGTAAAGTGAAACGAAGGGAAAGGAAAAGGGTATACCAAGAAGAAAAAAAAAACAAAAAACAAGTCTAATGCAACGCACCACGGATCACCGAAATCAGTGAGTTCCGTTTACTCCCCGGTTCCTTCCGGGGTTCTCTTTCTCTTTCTCTCTCACGGTCCCGCTGACTCTCCCGTTCCCGCTCCCATTCTCTATCTCTATCGCGTTCGCGTTCCCGTTCACGATCTCTCCGGTCTCTATGGCCAGGGTCCCGCTCACGTTCCCGTTCGCGCTCCCGCTCATACTCAGCGCCACCGACAAGACTCTCATCGCGCCGTCTAGGTCTACGGCCTTCCTCGGAGTACCGAGAACCAGAGGGTGTGCGTGCCGAAGGAGGAATGTTTCCGTCGACGGTAGGAGCGACGAGCGCGCTGGATGTGGAGACGGTGTAGTGGGCTTTTGAGCGGCTTGGTCGGGCGTCGTCAGAGGAGTCATCCCAACTGTCGGAGCGGCGGGAGTGGCGGTGGTCGCGGTCCCGTTGGTCGCGGTCACGGTCACGGTCGGAGGAGGATGAACTGTCGGAACGATCGCGAATGTCCCGGTGGTCACGGTCGGATGTGGAGGGGCGGGAGACACGGGTGAGTGCCAACTCGTTGCTGGGAGAGGAGGAAAGAACTTCCCTGGGGTTCGAGTCAGGGTCGTAGACGACTTCGTGGGGGTTACAGTTCTTCAGAATGCTCTTTGGTCTGGTGGGGGTACCGGGGGGAGCTGGTGATGACGAAGCAGGAGGAGAAGGAGTCTTGGTGCGGGCTGGGGGTTCGTCACCGGGGAGCATGAGAGAGACGGAAGAGCCGCGGGACCGGGAAGATGAGTGTTGAGATTGAGAACGGCTGAGAGATGTGGAGGATGTCCGGGGACGAGATGGCCCGGTTAGAGAGAGAGCCGAGGATTTAGGATCGGTTGAGAGATCGAGGATATCGGAGCGACGACGACGACGGCGCTCCTCGGCACTAAGACTGTGTGAGTCTCTTGGGCCAAGATCGCGGGAGTCCCGAGTAAGATCACGAGAGTCTCTAGGGCCGAGATCGCGAGAGTCCCGAGTGAGGTCGCGAGAGTCTCTTGGACCAACATCACGAGAGTCCCGGGTACGTTCCGACGCACGGTAGCTAGGAATAGAGTACCGGGCACGGTCTTGACGAATCTTGTTAGACAGTTCGACAAGCCCAAGAAGTTCCTCTTCACCAATGAATCCGAGAACAGCGATGAACTCGGGGAAAGCCTCAAAGTGCTTCTTAGCAGTACGGAAGGCTTCAGCGGTGAACTTGTCACGGTTCACCTTGGTCCAGAGGGCCGTAGGGGCAATGTGGTTGCCGAACTGGTCAGGACCAATGGGCATGTGTTTTACCGGCTTAGTGAGCGCGGTTGTAGAAGAGCGAGAAGACCGGGATGACCGGAGAGCATCTTGAGTGGTAGCAGACTCTTCAGCCAGAATGGTCAATTCGTCGGTGGTGATGTACTTGAAGTCTCCCTCGGTCAACGAGTGACTAGTCACCCGCATACTGGAAGCACGTGATCGGGTACGAGCCGGCATGGCAACGGTAAGTGCTGACGAGGCAGATGAGGGAGCCAAGTTCCCGGTGGAAGAAGATGGTGGCGGGGTAGATGAAGGAGGAGGGAAAGGGCTGCTTGAAACGGAAGCTGAGCGCGTACGATGTTCCGGGGTCAATGGACTGCGGAGGTGCGAACGGGTCTGGGAAGGGTTTGGAGTGACTGAAAGTGCGGGGCGTGCTGAAGTGCGTTCGATAGAGCGGATTAAAGAACGCAGAGAGGACTGCAAATGTTGGTCAGTATTAATATTAAAAAGTAGATGTTGTGAAGATGGAAAAGTGGAAAAGCGGTGGATAGATTGGGCGGGTTGAGGACGTTACGAGCCCAATATATAGACGGAAGCGAAAGCAAGGCGAAGCATGTACACGCCCTTCCATATAACTGACCGACGTCACCTCCCCGCTTAATCCAATCGGCCGGGCAGTAGCGGGTAGGAAGCAAGGATTAATAACGGTAGTAAGTACAGAAACTTGGGGCGTGATTTTATCCAGACAGTGGTAACACTGTGTGATGGTCATCCTGAGGCGGATTGTAAAGATTGCCACATGTCGAGAATAATTGGCTATGGGTGTGTAAAAAGGAAGGAGAATACAGGGCGTGGTAGAAACAGGGAAACAACTCAGAATAGAACTTACCTCATTATCATCGAATACACGGGCAGAAAAGCCATCTTTAACACACTCCTTCCGAAACTGCACAAATAGGTCATCACCAGTTTCGGAGAAACCTGCATCACGACGTTTGAGTACGCGCGAGGCAATTGACTCGATGTGGCGCTTAATATCACGAAGGGTCTTCTCATCGTCTAGTTTTTGTAACTCGCGGTTCTTCCGAGGACTCTCATCGACAGCACGGGCAGCAACCTTCTTTGCGGCACGACCTCTTTGAACGTCGTTGAGGGTGCGGGATAGAAGAGACTTGGTCTTCTCAATGTGGGCGATATCAGGGGACGCGGAGATGGATGCCTGTTCACCGGTGATGGAGCCAGATTGTTGTTTCTCGAGAAGAGCGTTCAGAGTTGAGAGGGCGGCGGTGGTCGTTTTCAAGGTGGTCGTTAACGAATCTACAGTGCCCGAGGTAGTATAAAGAGGATTCTTCTCCGAAGCAGCCTCAGTTCTCAAGTTCGCAAGAACGGTATGCAAGGCAGTGGTAGTCGCCGAAATAGACGAAAGCATCAAGCCAAACGAAGACGACGTCGTAGACGAAGCATGCGTAATCGTTTGAGCCCGACGGAACAAAGCAAGCGCCAGCACGTCAGAGTGGTCCAACGAGGAAATCAGGCGGGAAGCCTGGGAAGGAAGAGGAAGGGCAGGAACCATTTTGGGAGGAGTGGCGGATTGTGGAATTGGAAAAAAGGGAAGGAGGTAGAAGGATTTGTTGGCGGGGGGTTTTTCAGACGTAGCTTCTCACGGAGAAGAACGGAGAGCCGGGCCGGAGTTCCTGGGTTTTGATTCACGGGCTGGCCATGTAGAATGGGGGATTAAGAAGGAGAGAGAAAGAAAAAGAAAAACGAATTCTAAAAGCACTGTAAATGAAGCCAGTTCACAAGAAAGATAGAAAAAAGAGAAACATGAATGGAAACAATCTACCCAACGAGGCCCACCACGAGGCCTTCTCACGATATATGTATTCAGCGGGGCCTCCTCGTTCCTTCCCTTCTTCTTCTCACTGTCCCATGTCCCGTGCAAGTCCCCCATTTAGAAACCCTGGTGTTTTTTTTGGGGTCGAGGATGTACCCCGGTCAAAGTAGAAGTAAAGACGAAGAAGCACAGGTGAAACAGCCGGGGTAATTGGGGAAAGAACAAGGGAGCCGGACGGGTAAGTACGCTTTGCTTTGCTTGAGACGCTTGGGACAAAGAAGGAGATGGGGGTATGCTATAGTCTAGTCTGCCTGACAGACCTCTTTCATTCATTGGAAATACAAACCAGACACAGACATCAACACAGACACAAAAACATCCCAAAAAAGAGGCTCAATCTCAAAACCCAATATCAACCTCCCTCCCTCCTCGCTCGTCCATCCGGACCGACCCCTTACATACCCTTCACAACCCTTATAAGTCCAAGACATTGCCATTCGTAACTAAGTCCATCCTTTCGCATCCTCCAAACGTCACACACATCTCTCAAAAGCCCAAAAAAAGCAACAACGATGCCCCTTGAACAACTTGTATTCTCTCTTTCTCGCCACAACCGCCAAATACAGCAACTTCTGGACGTAACGCATGAACAAGAGGGTTTTCTCAAACAGGTACATGGCAGAGATCCATGCAACGCCAAACATCTTGGGAAGCCACGTCTATGGGATACGTTGGGGTGGGGGTTTGTCTTTTTTTATTTGGAGTTGTTTTGGTTTATTCTTGGCCCGGAGTGATCGGTGGGTAGACTTATGTACAGAATCACTTCCGGTTCCTGCAGCCACTGTAAACCCCCGCTCCGCCCATCCAATAAATCATGCATCCACATGCATAGCTGCCCATCCGCAGTCGTCGTCCCTTCCCATCCATCCCATCCACTCCCTGCAACATCCCCTTCTATTCAAAATGCTCCTTCCTCCGCCACGCCCATGACATCACCCAATCCCAATGCCTTCCCTCCGTAAATTCCTTCCCCTTCACACCCACAAATATCATCATCATTCGTTAGAACATACATACCCCCTTCCTTTTCCAAGTTCTTTCTGTCGCCACGTCCATGTTACATACGTTAGGCCGCAACGCCCCTTCCGAAGACCACCACGTCACATTTTCCAATGCAAGCCATCTTCAATATCTGCATTCCTTTCTATCTCACTTTGGTTATTACCACCCTGATCAAAAATACCTTTTTTCTTCTGCACTGTGACGTACCAGAAACCAACGGTAGGGTTAAACCCAATCCGAGCTACACATGGGGGTGTCTGATTTTCGTTTCAGGGGTGGCGATAGCGTCGGAGGGGCTTGAAAGAAGGAGGGGCGCACAGAATGAAGAAGCAAGACATACCGGACAAGACAAGAACAAGACGTTATCTGACAGACATGTCCCCAAGCCAGACAAAGAAGGCACGAGGTGTAAAGAAGGTCTCGGTGTGGACATTTGCATTGGAATTTTAGGGCTATATGCCGTGATGAAATGTGAGAACAGGGCTGTAGCTGAGAAAAAGTGACATCATATGAAGGCTTAGACAGTGTACGTGACCTGATTTCAATCTTGTATCTCTTGAACAAAGGCAATTCTGTACTTGGATGGTGTTCATAATTGACATCATATTTGCCACTTGCCATGGTTAAAAGGAAACAGCTTATGTATTTTCCCTGGTAGGAAAGTCTCTCCAAGTGTGTATTGTACATACGTATGGACATAGGTATCCTCGCGACATCCACGCCTCTCGCTACCGTCTCACCCGCTCTGACCCCCGTAAAATAACCTTTTTTTCCGTGTAGAGAAGACCTCCCCTTCCCGTTTTCACGATGGCCATTTCAGACAGGTAGACGATACTCGTCTCAGCTTCATGGATGCTAAGTGTCTGCATGGAACGCATAGCGTTTGTAGAAACAACCCCCTTTTTTTCTTCTTCTTTCCTTTCTAGTTTAGTTATAGATGGATGCATGAAGATTGTCTCGCCGCAGTTAGTGACGTATGTACATCCACGTATGTATGTATAGCATTGGGGGAACTAGTGTGTAAAAAGTCTCGTCCCCCACGCCATTGACAAAGACTCCCTATAAACCATCCTATTCATCCTTCACAATAACAAGTCTAATTATCCAACCAACCACCTAAATAACCTCATATCGCCAACTAAAACCCACCACTATCCGGCCCGTCCCCCGTCCGTCCACAGTAGTATCCCATCCAGCCCAACCGGCACCAGTAGTCCGTTCCACCCTGTCAAATCCCCGTACTTCACAGAAAGCACATACGTCAAAGCACTATAACAAAGAAAAGGAAAGGACCAAGACAATCCACTGGCTTCGCAGAGGCCTCTTCTGCCCTACAATGGATAAAACTCTCCTAGACTACGATCAAACCGCCAATGTGTTTGGGTTTTGGAGGTTTGGTCAATCTTGTCTTCTGGAATTATATACGACTGCTTGAGAAAAAAGCCGAGATGGATCTTGGAAACAAACCGAGAAACGAGGATCTCCTTTGCATATTGGCAGCATTCATAGATTTGAAGATCATTGTCTATTCTATAGAAGGCCTCATTTGCTTACAGACTTCTTACCTGATGAACACAGGGTTACACGTTTCCCACTAAACAATTCAATCCTATTACAACCCTAACACTATACTGTGACGTTTTGAAAATAGATACAATTGAAAAGCAACCTCTCAAGATACATATCATTTTATTAACAAACTGAAAAGAACCCAAAACGCCTACATATGTTCAAACATATCAAAACAAACAAAAAGCCCCACTAAGCCTAAAACTCAAGTCTCTCAAGAGAATAAACCCTAGTCCCCTTACTCAACACATGCTCCATCTCTCTATGTGTCCTTCTAACAACTTCACCACCTTTTCCAATCTTCCACCCACTTTCAACCTCGGTATATCCAAAAGGCAATGCTCCAAGACCAGCCACAGCAACAACCTTCTCCGCTCTGCCGTCTCTCGCCGATAACATGGCGGCCTGTCTAGAGAGAGCATCCGCGTGACGAAGAACACCCGAGAGAACACCGTTAAGAACAATGCACTCTTCCAATCCCTCCAATGCCGCAGAGACTTCCAATTTCAAGGCACCCAGGAAATCAGTCATGTCGCTGCGTTCACCACCTTCATGGACAATCCATCCCAACATACCCACCGCGTCGATACACCGGGAGAGTAAATCCGCGAGTAACCCTAAACCTTCAGTAGTAGTCTCAGATTCGCTCTCGGTGTCTTCCGAAGGGGGACTGTCGAGGTAGCGGGTAGTCCATTCACCGTTAAGTAACTCGGCGCGGAGAAGGCGAATGAGGCAGAGAACTTGTGGAGGGGAAACAGTAGTGCGGAGAGCCGCGACGGTTGCTGAAGAGCTGTGTGAAGCCAGCTTACCAAAGGCGATTCCCAGCGTTTGCGAACGGATGTCATCGGAGAGGAGGTATGATTCGGCGGTTTCGAGGTCTCTTTCAAGAAGGGCGAGTTGCATTTGGACGTCGGCTTCCTCGTTATCCTCAATGACCATGTCCGAGGAAGGCTCATTTAAGAAACCCAAGCTACGCATAAGCGCAAGAATGGCACTGAGAAGTTCCACAGAGTCCAGCTTACTTCCAGCAATGTACCCAGCTAACAACTCCATGGTGACATCTGACTCGACCAAACGGTCAATGATTTCCCTCGCCAAGTGCGAATCCGGCACTTCCGCCTCCTGCGTCTCCAACTGCGCTCTGAAAGCTGCCCGCACATTTCTCAACGTCAAGTGGCCAGCCTCAGCAAGGTAAGTCAGCGCATTACTATCCGGCAATGTCACTCTCAAGTCGGGAAGTCTTTCCGTCGCAGCGGGAGTATCCTCGCCTTCCTCCTGGAGAACCTCAGGCTCATCGAGCGCAAAGACCCGCGCAAGCGCAAAGAGGATCCACCGGCGGTCGGCAATGGGGTAGCCAGTGGAGCCCTTAACAATCCACTCGCCATCGTCACCAACGACCAGGCCAAAGTGGGGGGCCAGAAGCGCATCGAAAGCAGCAGTGTTACCCTTGGTAAGAAGGTCATCGGCAGCCGCCATTTCAGGACCAAGAGTCTTGACGTATTCTTCCGTGGCAGTTCCAGGAAGAGGGGTGGCGAAGAACTCGACAGTAGAAGCGGTCTTGGGTCTCTTGGCGAGGCCATCTCTGGCGGAACCACGACCGATAGAGTCGATAAGAAGACCCTCAGCGCGACGCTTGCGACCGGCAATACGAGGCTGTTCGACAGGGAGGGCAACGAGACGGTCACCGAGAAGACCAATGACGAGGTTAACCTTCTTGAAGGCAAGGTACAGAGTGAATGGAGCGGTGGTCTCCTTGATAGCGGAAAGGTCCAGAGCGAGGGAAGCCTGAACGGAGGCGAAAACGGGATTAACGACGGCAGCCGAGGTGCGCGAAGCGGTCAAAAGACTGTGGTTAGAAAGGGGAAGAACACTTGTAGCAGCAGGTCTCGCCATGGTCGCAGTGACTCTGGGAATAGCGGAGGCGATGGAGTAGACATAGAGATATTCATTAGCAAGCATGGCAAGAGAGCCAGCCTTGACATGCAGAGTGTAATCTCTCTCAGCATCCGCGGGGAGCTTAGCGGGTTCCGGAAGAGGAGAAACGATGAGCTTAACGAGAGGAGGGGCGGTTTCAGAAGAAGTTACAGGGCGAGAGACGGCAAGAGCGACAACGAGACGTTCAACGGGGGCGTTTTCTCTTGTAGCGCTAGCTACGAGGACTAGCACGTCAGCGCGAGCTTTCGCAGCGGGATCAAGAGTCTTAGAAAAGGCAGATTCAACGGCGCCAGAGTCTCCCTCAAAGAGCCCGTCAATGGCATCTCCAGCGGGCACAACAGCCGCAGTGTGTACAAACAGCCCATTAAACGGGCTAACCTCATCCTGAGCCAAGGCCTTCGCCTCAGCAGTCCACTTCAATCTAAGATCAGCCTTGGATTCAAAGCAGAAAATCTCTCCATTCTCAGCAACAGCAAGGACGTTTCCATCGAAAGCGGGGCCATCCTCGGAACTGGCGGCAACGACAGTTGAGGCATCGATGTGGCAAATGGGCGAGGCGGTGGGAATGGCGGCGGTTAAAGTGACAGTGGTGGCTTTTCCAGTGAGAGAGATGCTGTCGATGAAGCACATGAGACGTTGCTTGGGCTTGGACTTTCCGGTGCGGGTTACGGCGTAGGTGAAGCGGACAGTGCCGGTTGGAGCAGGTAGCCGGAGACGGAGAGAAATTGGAGGGCACGTGAAGGATTGTTCGGGAGAGACGGGATGGGAAGTGATTAGGGAGGAAGAAGTGATCTATGAAGACAAAATGATTAGCGCTGGGTATGTCAGAATGAGACCAGAAAATACTTACATCGTAAAGGTTAACACTCTCACCATCAATGGCCGCGATAACCTCAGTTCTCTGTCTTCTAGGCGAATCCAAAGAATGTCCAAAGACCCTTCCGACGGTAAACTTTCCAGTCTCGGGGTTAAAAGGTCTCGGCAGGGTAGCCAAGACATAGGGCTTTCGTATTCTATAGTTACTCGACATTTTAAACGTACAAATACACCAAAAAAAAGCTATACTCTCATAGCTCAAGCGCCTCGCATCGCGAGAATTCTCAACCTTTGCGCATCCATACCAAAAAAATAATTTTGGGCAGAATTAGCTGAGTAAGCGATAGTGGGGTGGATACCTTATCTTTCTTGTTGAGGTAGGCGGTGTGCACTTACATGGCGGCTGGCTACACCTGGCAAGCCCATTTAAAAGCGAACGCGATCAACGCGTCGATTTGGGGGATGAAGGGAAGGATTACTGGGGGGATCCTTCCGAATTGGCTGTTGCTTCGACGACGTCTGGAAGGTATTTTGGGATTAGGAGATTTTGAAGGTGCGGAGAGCTATATACATACATTTATTGGTGCATACATAGACACTTAGACAAGCTGCATCGTTGTTGTTGGGTTCATTTTGCATATTGTTTTCGACCGGTTTCTACATTCTCGTTTTTATAAGTTACGCATGCAAATTCATATACACCCATAACCGGCCAAAATGACGGTGTCCGATACAAAACTTCATCCATTCTTCAAAGCCTCGAGGCCCGTACCTTCCGATAGCACCTCCGATCTCTCCGATACATCACAATCCGGTTCCCGAAAGAAACGCAAGACCCTCGCAAATGAAGAACCAACAAGTACCAGTCGCAAACGCCAAGGAACTTTGATTAGCTTAGTGAAGCCTCGAGAGCCCGAACCGATACTACCGACATCTGAAATTGGAGTGGACTATGACGATGAGGCGGATGCTGATGGGGAGGTCGATGAGGAATATATGCATCTTGTTAGTAGCCCACCGGCTTATAACAGGATAGCGGGGTCTTCTCCGCCGGTAGACGCTATGTTCTCTGCTCGGATTTGCTCATCAGTTGAACCGCCGGTTTCTATACCTACATCTATACCCGAGACGGAAAATATCACTAAACCTCAGAGGGTGCTTAAATTTAACCTTAAAACTGGTACTCTCGGATCTCCTCCTAAGCCGAAAGCGAAGCCTCTGCCGGAACCAAGTCAACCTCCTGCCAAACGGGGTAGACCACGGAAAAAAATGATTGTCACATTACGATATGGAACGACGAGTGACGAGGAACGACAACGTATTGCCAGCCTGATATCCGATATTCTCGACAAACCTCCAAATCCCATTGCCATTGAGCGTACGCCAATTGTGATTGCTCCGCCCAAGATCCCGGTACCACCAGTTACGATTCTCGAGAAAAAACAGTCCTCGACAGCCGACAAGAAAAGCACACATCCCTTTTTCAAGAAAGCACCCGCCACGGCACTTACAAAGTCAGAACCAGCAGCACCAGCGACGACCCCGGCGCCAGCGGCACCTAAGCGCCATACAGTTTCCTTATCAACACCAGGATACTCGCCTCAAAAGAGAGCTGCTAGTCGGCAAAATGCTGGTCTTCAGGGTGGTCTGGCGTTCAGTAATAGGAATTCTGGACTGAAGGTTCCTGGGGCAGCTCATCCGCTTTTCCCACCAAAAGATATGGTTCATGTTCGGGGCCTTGACGACAGTGACGTTGTTTCAGTACCATCACCAAGGGAGTTCCCATATCTTCCGCGCAAGTCGAAACAACAACCAGTTATTATACCGCCAGCAGAGTCTATCTTAGCAGGTTTACAACAAGAACTTGACGTTAGGGAGGTTCTCAAAAGTATGAAATTCGCAGCAGACGACTTTGCGCCGGTTCCCAAAGATTTAAAGGTTCCAGAACGCTGGGTTGAAAGTGGAAGGAAGGTTCAAATGCGGATACGGGGAGAACTGCGCACGACATTACCTAGTGTTACACAAATGACTTTGGACTCAGAATCTAGTTCGGATGAGTTGGCTGTTGCTTCTAAGATTTCTAGGAAAATGAAGCCGAAACCACATGCTTTTATTGCGAGGTTATGGGATAAGCTCCCCTTTGTTCTTTCTGCGTATGATAGATGTACGTGTGAGACATCAGCTTGGACGACAAAGTATGCGCCTACGAAAGCATCGGAAGTTCTTCAGTCTGGTCGGGAAGCACTTCTTCTTAAAGATTGGTTACTTGCATTAAAGGTCGACGCCATACACACTGGCCAAGCACCTAAGAAAGCAACCAAAACTAAGAAACGACCAAAGAAGAAGGGTAGACTTGACGGGTTCATTGCAGAGGACAACGAGGAGGAACTTGCGTATGAGACGGATGATGAGAATGCGCATGAATGGCTCGCGGATAGAGATGGGACCCGACGAAGTGTCATGAGAGCCATGGATGTAGATGGTGGCAAGATTGGAAACGCAGTTGTCATCTCGGGGGCTCGGGGCGTCGGAAAGACGGCTACAGTTTATGCGGTTGCGAGAGAGTTAGGGTATGAAGTGTTTGAGATTAACGCGGCGACGAGAAGAGCAGGAAAGGACGTCTTGGAACGGGTTGGTGATATGACGAAGAATCATTTGGTGAAGAGAAGTGATGCGAAGAAGACGCCTAGTGCGGGTGGCTTGGCGGGCTTCTTTGGGAAGAAGGTTGTTAAAGAGGACAAGATTGAGAAGCCCAAGGAAGAGAAGCCTAAGGAAGATAAGGAACCTGCTTCACAGAAACAGTCTTTGATTCTGATTGAAGAGGCAGATATCCTGTATGAAGAGGACAAGGCTTTTTGGGCTACCTTAAATACGTTGATGGTAACGGCTAAACGACCTTTTGTTATTACTTGTAACGATGAGACGTTGCTGCCACTTTCTACGCTTCCTTTACAGGCTATATTCCGGCTTCGTGCGCCACC
The DNA here is from genome assembly GCA_003032515.1 of Huntiella decipiens. Classification (NCBI taxonomy): domain Eukaryota; kingdom Fungi; phylum Ascomycota; class Sordariomycetes; order Microascales; family Ceratocystidaceae; genus Huntiella; species Huntiella decipiens. The sequence continues at coordinate 46,658 of NETU01000372.1, read as the reverse complement.
TGTTCCCGAGACACTTGACTCCTTACTACTTATAGCCGCTTCGGAAGGACACATACTCCCTCGGAATGCCGTCGAATCAGTCTTGGCAGAACGGGGCGGAGATATCCGTGGGGCTCTTACACAGTTGCAGTTTTGGTGTCAGATGGGAGTTGGTGACCAAAAAGGTGGCTTTGGTTGGGTTCTTGCAAGATGGCCAAAGGGTTGTGATTTAGATGAGAATGGAGATACTGTGAGAGTCGTTAGTGAAGGTGGGTTATATGACGGCATAGGCTTGAGTTCTGAAGGCGAGACTATCACAAGAGAGTTTGGAGTCGATATTTGGGGATGGAATGGCCATGAGGAGGTTGTTTTCGACAAACCTGTTAAAGATAGACGGGAGAATCTTGTTGCTTTGGAGGAGTTTGATAAGGCGACGGAGATGATTTCTGCTGCCGATATCTTATCACTTTCGGCTTTGGGGGGAAGTTACTCTACGTCTATTGACGCTACACATCCAGAATGTCCTGTTAAGAAACGGGAAGATAATCCCTTAGGCGCAACTTTCCTTGATGCCGAACCGACTATACGCCACCATGACGTATCTCTTTCTCTTTCAACATATATGAAAGCCCTTTCTATTCGGACGGTCATGAACATTTCCGATAAAACGTCTACTTCAGAACTTCTTCATACTCGTTTGTCGACATCATTTACGCAGCCACCACCGCCTACTATAACGCGACCATTGTTTTCTCTTGCCTTTGACTCTATCGCCGCGTCAGTGATAACTTGGGCCAACGCAATTGATCCTTCCGTTTTCGACCGTCCTTTATCCTTGATTACAACAGAAGTAGCACCATACGTACGTTCTATTGTGTACCACGATAGTAACCGACCAGAATCACCAGAAACCGAAACAGACTCCCGGAGGAACCGCGCCCGGAAACGAGAACGAAGAAAAGATTGGTTCTATGGTTGTGACATCGATAAATGGGCGGTTTATGAAACGGCGGGTAAAGGTTGGGTTGAGGGGGCTTTTACGTTGTGGAAGGGTCAGTATGATTTGTGGCTTGTTGCTGAACGACAGAGACTTTTGAGGGAAGAGGAAGGAAGAAGGTTGTTGGAGTTGCAGAGACGAGAGGAGGAACGAAACATGATGGAGCAGTTGAGGCAAGAACACTTGAGGCAAGAACAGTCGAGGGCATTGGCGGAACAACAAGCGATTCAACAACAACAGGCGTATGAGATGCAAATGCATTTACAAATGCAACAGCAACAGCACCAAGGACATATTCCAATGGGTATGGAATTACACTCTTATCACCAAATGCAACAGCACCATGTGCCACAACACTTTCAACAACAGCACGCACATCAAATTCCCAACTTCCCACAAATGCAATTACAAAACTTGCCACAGTTGGGTCAACAATCCCCACAACACCTGCAGCCTCAATTCCCAGCGGCCCCTCCGCCTTATTATAACCCGGCCGCACCCCCTGCTGTTTTCACTAGTAGTCAGAATCAGGCGACATATCCGGCTGTGACGATACCGAATGGTGGGACCGATGTTGTTGTTGATCCTTCTTTATTTGAGGTTGATGCTGAAATGGACGGGTAATTGTGTTGGGTTGGCTTGAAAGAAGATAAAGGCTCTTATTTTTCAAGGCTGTTGCCATTTAGACTGGAGTGGGGGGGTTCCTTGATGAAATAGATAGAAATGACGTATTTATGTATTGAAATGCTGTATGACCAACAAGGATCTAGACCCACTGAAGATATGCACATGATCCTAAAGACCTAACATGATCAATTACCGCGTGCGTAGGTATGCATGCATGGATGCCTAACTACAACTGTTAGATCCGTCGTATTGAGGTCCGGTGAGAAATTCAGTTAGTCCAGGCCATTCAACCAGGTCATGCTTATGGGAATGTGATGGAAAGTACCTACGGGCGTACTGGTTGGTTCCCAGGACTTCCATGAAAGAACGGAATCGACGAATGAGAGGTGTGTATCATGTAAGGTGTACGGTGGAAGTCACGGGATTCTTGGAGGAAGATATATATGTAAGCAGCCCATAAAGGACCGGAAAGATGGACGGGCGGGATCATTTGGATTCTTCTTTCTTTCTTTCTATCTTTCTTGGTTTTTTTAAAGATTGAAGCTTTCAAAATGGTCTCTACACGATATAAAGTCAACCCATCTACAAACACCACTATCATCGTACACCCCGAGGAAAGCTCCCGGGACTCCGAATACGAATATAACTATCGTTACGACGGTCCCGACTCCGACGTAGACTCCTACTACGCCGACGCTTACATGCCCAACGACCACCACGACCCTCGACGTTACGATGAGCGCTACGATGACCGTTATGATGGCTACTTATATGACCGGCACCGAGGCCCGTCAACCGAGGAATATAGAACCGAGTATACATACCTGAAAAGGGAGAACCAGAAACCGCACATCCCACTACCTAGTTTCAAAACAGCATTAACCGCCACCGCAATAACCCTCACAGCCGCCGCCCTACTCAAACGGCACCGACGCCGCGCCAAGTCCCGCTCTCGCTCCCGATCACGAAGTCACAGACCGACGAGTCGCGTGCGCTTCGAAAAGAGAAGGGAAGATAACCGGGAGTCTCGAGGTTCTAAAAGGGGGTTGAAAGGTCTAGGGATTGTAGCGGCGGGGATCCTTAGCGGTGTTGTTCGCGATTTCACAAAGGATGATCATGGCCATAGAGGACGCTCCCGCTCTCGCGAACAGAACCGCTATGAACGAAGACATGAGAATACTCACGGGTACATCGCACCGTACCCTGCGCGAGGCAGCTCCTCCCAATCACACGTTGACTCCATCGTCGACTCCAACTATACACGGTCCCGGTCACACTCGCGGTCCCGCTCATACTCCCATAGCCCCGGGGCCTCGCCCGCCCGCCAACGATACGCGCCGTCTCCGCGGTCCTCGCCAGCCGCACCGCCGTGTCCGACGCCGCCGTGTGGGAGTATGTTGGGGTCTCCGGAGGTATCGAGGACTCCGTCGCCGGAGCCGGGGGCGTGGGAGAGGAGGTATGAGGGGAGGAGAGGGATGGGGATGGGGATGGATGGTGAGAGAGATAGAGAGAGAGAGAGAGATCGGATGGAGGATGTTGGGAGGGAAGAGAGGAGAGAGGATGATAGAGAGAGGGGACAGAAGAAGTATAAGCCGTATCGGGAGCCACAATCTGGGCCATCGACGAATGCCCCGCCTAGTCGATCCACGAGTCCCTCACCATATACCATGCCAACACCTTCACACTTCCAAGCGACTCCTGCTCCGGTAGTCCCCGCAGTGCAAGTGACTCCTCCAAGCCAATCATCATCTGAGTCACGTCACTAGGTTTCTTGTTTCGTTCCTTTATAACTAGTCATACCAATACAATATATTATACCTCAAAAAAATACAAAAAACAATGCATAATCATAAACTATCCAACTTAGCGTCCCATTGACGGCCAAGCAGGATACGCCAATGCTGAATTAACCGGGCGGTTTACCGGTCTGGGGGATACTCTTGTTGCTGGGGATGCCGAAAGTGATTGAGGCATGGGAGATGAAAGAGCTGTAACCATAGGAGACGGAGTTCCTGTTACCGTAAGAGAAGGAGATGGCTGTGACAAAGCTGTGTGGTAGTACTGTCGATAATCTTTAAGCTCTTGACCACAGTCTTCGGGATCGTTGTGGGAAGACGTCTGGCTAGGACTGTGAGGGTGGGAATTTGAATGTTGACTGAGAGCAGGTTGACTAAGAGCGGGCTGACTAAGAGTAGGTTGACTGTACTCTTGACTACGTGAAGCCTCATCATAATCTTCAAGTTCTTGACTCTTATCTGTCCGTCTATACTCTTCCAACTCTCTCTCAATCTCTTGTTCCAAACTTCCCAATCGATTATCATAAGCTTCATCTGTAGTTCTTGTTCGACGATCCAACTCTGATCTCTCACCAGTATAAGAAAACTCCCGTTCTTCTTCTTCTTCTTCTTCCTCTTCCGGTAGCTCTTCTCCTTCAGGCACATCTCCATCATCAGACACACCTTCTTCGTCATCACCATCATCATATTCCCGGACTTCATCTTCGTCCATGTCTTCTTCCGCTTCAACCACATCCTTCTCTCCGTAGCTGTCATCCTAATAACGCTGCGAATATCTCTCCTGACCAGCCACACTCTGCCGTCTACCGCCTGCGCTGACAGTAGGGTGCAGCGCAGCCTGGCTAGAATAAGGATCATCATGGTACATAGTTCCCCGTCTTTCTTCTTCAGGCAACAACTCCTTGACTTCCCAGTTGTTCATCCGGGTACCGACCGAGAACTCAAGATCCTCACGTGTGATGGAATCCCAGTACTTGTACACCATCATGACAGCCAATAGGTTGCACACAGTAGCAAAGAACAGACCATCCAGGTAGTGACTCAAAGCAGAGCAGATCTTGTCACTGAAGACATACATGATGACCTGTCCCACAATAAAGAAGAAGGCACCAAAGATCAAGTCACCCAGAGGCCATCTATCCTGCAAAGTACCAGCAACCAGCATAAACTGCATGATCAGGTAAATAACCAACTGTACACCGTTCAAAATCACCATGACAACAAACAATCCCACAGTCTTAGTAGGACCCATGGCCGCCCAACCTTTGAATGTTCCCAGAGATACCAAGAAGGACACTGCAAAGGAAACCACCGAACACACTCTGAGAAGCCACACCGAAAGTGGCGTACCGTCCTCATACAGCTGGAAACCGACGAATCCATTGATAAACAGCGAAGTAATAGTGGCACTGGAAAGACCAATTTGGATAGCCGCAAAATAGGGATAGGGTTCCGAGCCTGGAGGGACTACTCCAGCGTCAACCACAAGAGAGACAAAGGTAAGGAGCATGTAAAGGTAAAAGAAGGTGAGAATCTCTCTCCGGCCTAGTCCAAAGCTAGTCAGTAACCATCAACACTTGACCAAATTTGCCGTAAAACTCACCAACAGCAGTAAACTTTCCCCGAATGTGAAACACCATAATAACCGTCATCACCAACGCCAAAATATGCATAGCAGACGCACCACCCTGGAAGATGATGGTATTCGCCAGCTCGATATTCCGCGCAAAACACGTCGCTTCAATACCGACTCCGGTCCCAGTCGCGGTTTCCTTGCCAATAGCCGCACATAGAGGCAACGGCGTGTTGCGACATATCGACGAAAAGTCGCCAAACGAAGGCATCGTGGCTGTGAAGTTTAAGCTTTTGACTTGTTTTGTTTGTTTGTTTCGCGGTCGGGATTAGAGAGCTAAACGTTTTGTCGGGAAAGAAAGTAAAAAAAGACAATTATATAGGTTGATTATGTAGCGGTATTAACGATGGACTGGATATTAAAAAAGATTATAGCGAATGACAATTAAAGAAACGAGAGAATATCCGCAGTATTAGAATTATCACGACTGACTGACGAGCGACAGAAATCGATCGGGCGTCAACTTGTGCTGGTGAAGAAAGGAAAACGTGAAAATCAATCGACAACGAATGAACGCCCGGATTAACCCTTAAACCCCAGTAATTTAATTAACAATTTGGGAAGGGGCACAGTGGACGGACGACCTACGGAAGGGGCACAGCACACCGCCCGCCCTGTTTGGATGTTTTTTGTTGGTCCTCCCTGTAACGATCCAATAGTCTTTGATAGTACCCAGATTTGGAGTATTCAAAGTATTTTTGGTTATTGTGAGTGTACCGAGGAATTTGAATACTGCTGGGCTGGAATGACACCGGGTTTAAGCCTACTGTTACAAGCCGTGTAACATCACACTGGCTGGCTGGTCTTTGTAAAGCTGGAATAGCATATACGGACTATGGGATGAAGAAGTGGCTTAGAAGCGGGGTTGCAACATTTGTATCTCGTATTACCGTAAGACGACTTTTGATTCGCTTTTGTACTGGGCAGTACTTTGTTTTTTCGGTCATACTTTTAGAGGACTTGTTAAAACAATTCGGCTCGATTCTGCATAAAGATGTGTTGTGTATATGTAGTGGATCCTTTTGTAGGTAGTACATACTAACCCCAGGGTTATGACATCATTCGTTACTGGGCATTTTGATATCCTTGTAAGATGGTGGTGAGTACCTATTTGAGTAATCATGTCTTTCAGTCCTGGTACTGGCCGCTCTCCGTCCGACCTTGACGGTTCGCTGTATCCCACAGTCATCACCGAGTAGACAGGCTGTGCGCAGAAACTCGCTTCCTATAAACAAAACATTTAAAACAAGGTCATGATTCGTCAAGGCCAGCAAATCTTGGATAGCATGTTACCTTTCTGGGATGAAAGCATGAACGGGGTCTTTACAGATGCCCCGGGGGTTTGCGCCCTCATTACCATGCTCTTAGTCATATCTATTCGCCTGTTATGTGAACTATGGGTGCAGACAATCCGTATACCAACACACTGCTCAACTCAAGTGCCAGTTGTTCAAGTTCCCCGTCGGCCGGCCGACGACGAGCGATGGCTGGACTCCGGCGAAGTGGACTTTCTCGCATGGGAGGTCTACTGGAAACACGACGACTTACTTCAACTAATATATTTAACCTTTTGCTTAATGCCTACTAGGCAACTATGTAAAGTAATATACACTGCAAGTCCCAAGAGATTATGTCAGCCTATAGACAGGTTATGGAGGCTGTTTGTGATGTTGTGGTGTATCGTGAAAGCAACGGGTTATCAGAAGTTGAGGGTTGTGCTTCTACCCAATTCGCAGCCTCTCTGTGGGGATGTTGTTTTTCCTCCTCTTCTTCACTCTCCCACGTCACTGTGTGTCCATCTTCAATCCATCCAACAAGTCATCGAACGGCGTCTTTTCGTCATCAGATATCAATTGTTTACGGTATTGAGTGTCTGCTACCCACTTGTTGTTCCTTTCTTCTCCGTTTCTTTGTTGATTTCCTATGTTGACGCTCTGTAAACACTAAACGTAAGTCATCGACAACCTCAATTCCATCAAATCTATCCAATTTCATCTAATGCTAACCCCATCTCAGTTCTAAGCAACATGCCCGCTCACCAGCGCACCAACGGCTTTGGTCAGGATTCCCACGGCCGAGGCCGGTCGGACTTGTACACCATTCCGTCGGCCAGCGCTATGAGCGCTGATATTTACAACTGTGCGAGTCCTTACCTTCAAATCCCCATGTCGGTTCCCTTGAATCTCAACGGACGGACTCCCGTTTGCCTTGATGGGACTCTGTGCCCAGAGACCATTTCCGACTGGAGAGATTGTCAGAAGACCCTTTCTACCATCCGTCATCTTCTGGACATGATGTTGGAAGAGTCGAACACTCTGGGTGGTATGCTTCATACCATGGGGTGCATCCCAACTCTCGCTCAGAGTGACGATCTCTCTAATGATACTGCGCTGCGTGGTATCATGAACCTGATCGTCATTTCCCAAGTTGTGCTTCTGTACCATGCGTGCGGATCAAACCAAGCTCTTCGGACCCGGAATGATCTTGTTACTCCGAACACGACTCATAGCATTGACCTTGCTTTTATCGAAGTCAAGCCTAGTGATCTGTCAGAGGATTACGATCCTCACGCGGATGGAGCGCCCGTTCATACCAACGTCGCCTTCCTCGAATATGCCAACATAGACATCTCTGTTCTCGAGTCTATTGATATATTTGGTCCTGATGGGACGGTTAATGTTTGGGACTGGTTCCGGGGTCCCGTGAGCACCAATGCCAGCTCGGTCATCATTGATGCCAAGAACAGACTCTTCTTTGCTATCGCTCGTCTTTATGACAAGCTGGTTAGAGAGCACATGGAATACGGTATCGTGATGACACAGACATCAATTGTCTTGGTTGACCGGGACACTTATCCTTCGCTTCCAATGATGAATGATGGGACTGGGTTCCCGCACCCCCATCCTCATTCTGCCAACATTCGCATGCGCGTCTTCCACTTTCCTCGTGACACGGACCTGTTGGATGTAGAATGGTCGCCTATCATTCTGCTTCTGTCGTATCTGTGGTTGGCTAAATCCTTCCCTAGAACTCCTCCTGGATGGAGGTTCCCAGATGTTGGGTTTCCTTTCTTCCCTACTGAGAACGACGTGGTTCAAAACCCAGTTTGGACTCCTGGATACTATCATAACTTTGGGGATATTGATGACAACGAAAATGATCATGGTCATGATGGTTCCCGGGACGGGGGGTCCCCTAGTTCTTCTGATAGTACCATTAGCAATTAGGTCACTTGAAGATGGCAAAGTCCTATGGGTTACCAATAGTAGTCTTGATTTCCGAGAGACTGTAGCTTAATATGTACCGGGTTGGTGGTATCTCTCACTTCGGCCTATTCAGTTACTTTGGTCTTGTCTTGTTAGATGATACGACCAAGGTGGTTGTATACTTGTGACGATCTGCCTTCTTCAAAGTACAGTTTCTATCATTCTGCAAGAGTAATGGTATTGGTGAACTGGATCAAAATGGAAGGGGTTGCTAGAAATGGGTTGTATGATTAGGTGATTAGCATAGTCTAAATAACGTTAATGTTTTGTTTTGTTTTTTGTACTTGACAGTCTCGGTTTACGTCCATCAATGAAGGTGATGATGTTGGTTTCTTGTGTAACTGGGTTGTTGGAATAGGGTTATGTACCACGTGAGGGCTATGAAATAGTTGGCTGAATGAGGGAGATTTATATCTTATTCATTACGGGTTTTAATCTTTGGAGGCTTTGGTGATATCATGGACTGAGGTCCTTTTGATAGATTCATTAATATTATGACGATATCTAGATGATTTCATGAAGACTAGTATGTAAACACATCCATCCCCCAGTGGCAAACAAGGCACTACATTCCACCAAAAGGTCATGAACCGGAAGTCCGGGGATGTATCTATCTCGTGCATATCCTCGTGTTTTAACTAAAAAAGGGACTTATTCCTCCTTCCCCTCTCCTCCCTCTCGGTGGTTGGGTAAAATGTCTTGAGTCTCTGCCGACACAAGTAAAAACAAGACACGCAGGACTTGTACATGATACGGGCCTTTGCAGATAGGATAGCGAGAAGGGTTAGATAGGGTTTATATAGGAATTTGAGGGAGGATGGATGAGAGTCATTTTGGGAAGCTCGGGGGGGGGTTTGTCGTAGTTGTAGGATTTTGGGTGGTTATTGGGTTTTTGGGGGATTGGTTGGGTAGGAAGTAGCTTATTAGGTGATTGTATTGGTTTTTGTTTGGATTTGGTAGGAGGTGGAGATTGAAGAGTTATGAGATGATTGATTTGGAAGGTTTGTTTGGGAAATTGGGGAGAAACAGATGTGTATGTAGGGACTTGTATGTACAATATGTATAGAGGCCCTGGCACAAGGAAGGTATGCAGGTTTTGGTGACTGCGATTGGTGAGGTTGGTTGGGATTTAATGTGCTGTGCTATGGTTATACAGTGCATAATTTGATTTTTGCATGGGTGGGAGATAGTTGGGTAGTTAGTGGATAGGTGCGTGCGTATGTGCATATACCTACGTGGGGGACGGAAAGGGAAATGGGAAGAGTAGAGGAAGCATAGACAAGGCAGGTGTATTACAGTATTACACGGAAACGACGGACGTGTTTTCAAATAGCGTTGGTGTTCATGGATAGAGAAAGATATGGAAGTAGCTGGATAATCAAGATACAGATATGTAGTCTCGGGATAGCCAGGAAACTAGCTGTATAGACCCGATGATAACTCCGGCCGGAGGAGGGGAAAAAACGAGAGAGAAGGACAGTTTTGGTGCTGGATTGGTTTGATGGGGAGTGATGTAGCGATTTTGCCGTTTTGGGAGTGATGGACGGAGCGGGTAATTGTTATTGTGTTCTTTTACATATATGTATATTACCTTTGATGAGCAATTGTAAACTTGCTGTTAAGCATAAGATCATGCGAGTCGTGATGACTGGATTAATACACATGACGACGTATGTAAATACCAATACCATCCCAATCCCAAGATCCCCCCATAAATCCATAAAATAAACGTCCAAAAATTCAAATACAATCAATCACGCCGCCTGCCCGCCCGCACGCCAACCAGTCGAATCAAAATCAGCCCTTCTAACCCCGGTAATTACTTGGCCAGACGCAGGACACACAAAAGATGGTCTTTGTCGTAGACTAGTTTGTAGGAATCAGGTCAGGTCAAGTCAATCAGGCCAGGGTAAAGGGATGTGATGTATTCAAATAGAGGCAATATAATAGCCATTCAGGTCAGTCATGAATTGCGAAGAAAAACAGGCGGGTGGGAAAACGAGCTTGTAGATGGGGTTATCTTGGTGACTTGGGATTTGTGAATGATGGAGTGAATAATGCACGAACCCCCTCGCTCGACACGACGACAACGATGCTGGATGCTGGGTTGATGCTATTTATGATATATACCGGGGTTCTAGATTTCCTGACCGACATTGACTTCGTTGGTTGGATCGTCAATCGCAACTTCTATATTTCAAAAAGTGCAGGAAAGCCTAGGAAGAAAAAAACAGCCTTGGGAACTTGACCGCTCGGCTCGGATATACTTCCTTGGGGTTCTATCCATTTCTGGCCGGTGAACGTTCTAATTCATAGGTGCACCACGCCATCGTCATCGTCATCGTCGTATTAACACGGTAAATCAAGGCCAACCCAAACAAAGCCTTGCGTTGGTCCGGGGTCTTGTGTTGTGGATGGGATGGGATTGTACCTTGTTTGGCTGACTTACTGGATGGCTGATTTCCTGGTCAGGTTAAGACTGGTTTTGTCTGGCCATTGTGGAGTCGTTTCGTCAAGGCTTCTTGGTTTTTGATATGGCTTGGGATTGTGTGAATGTACAACAAGCGGTATGTAGGAAACCTAAAGAAGATGGACATACGCATGTTGTATGTATATCGCTTACCGTGAATTCATCAATATACCTTCCTCATGTCGTCTCGTCTTGCTTTACTTTACTCAACTTACTTACGTGCACCTTCCATCCTCAATCCTCCTTCAAAACTCCCTGAAAACTAGCCCGCCCCGAACACCAGTGGGTCCAGGCCAAATCATTCCTAAAAACGAAAAAAACCCGCCTACGGGTAATATCTTCGCTTGTCGCCTTTTTGAATCTCTTATACCTACCCTCTTTTTTCTTCGCATATCTCGCGCTTGTTGGTACAGATTGCCAACCAAGAAAATAGGCACTTACCGCTTTCAGCTATTGCATATTATACAAGTAGACCCACTGATTTTTTATTTTTTTTTTTACATTGCGGGCGGATGAATCAACGGGATTATTGAGGGCGACTTTTGGGACATGGCGTGGCGCGAGAAGTGGGAAGTGCGTTTGGTCGTTTGGTTTGGGGAGGGGAATGGGATAATGAATATGTGATGAGACAAGATATTACTATGTATACATGGGGCCAGTCTCTTGTAGGATTTCGTGAATCCACGGGATTTTTGTACTTGACGAAATTGGTGAAATTTGCGCGATTGACGGGTTTGGAACGTCAGTCACTAACGTTTTTGTAAACCTTTACAAGTGCCTATGTACATACGTGATGTCCATCCAATTGATTATTGTCATACGTATGTACATACCATGCTTCCCTCATCATAATCATCAAACATCCCTTTCGTTAGTTCCCCCTTCTTCTTGTGAAGCTGGTTGCCCTTTCGCGACAAGTTCATTCTTAGTGGTCGGATTGAACTAGTTACGTTGGGTTTTGGACATTCCTTGGATAGTCTGTTCCATAGATCGTTTCTTTATGAGGAAATCAGTTGCCAGCTGTACGTATGTTCATACTCTTGAAGGTTTAATCCCTTTTAGTTGACCTGGCTAGCTGGATTGGTTGGTTGGCTGGACTGCCGGTTGGCTCGACTGCTGGTTGGCATTACCTATATTCATACATACAGACATACCTGGTACAGGATGACAACAACAACCACAACCCATAGACGAATACATGCATACATAAAATCTGAATCACTCCTTTCCTTTCCAAATCTTTCGTTTGTCATCAATCCAACATGCCACATTCAAACCTCAATCATCCTAAAATTCGTACCTTCTTTCCCATTTTCCTACTTCTTTCTCTAAACGTAGATACATATGTATCCCTCTACATGGCTTACTAAAGAACCCCTACCGCGGCACCGACCAACCGACCAGACCAGCCGACCAGACCAACAACAAGCCCGGCTCGTCTTGAGATATTCAACCCTGTTTCGCATCGAGCCTTTATTGCCAGGCTTGTGTCCCGTCCTGGTCTTTTGTCTTTGCTTGGTCGGTCTTGTCTTTGCTTGGCCAATTATGTTTGGATCACCGAAATCTGCTGTTACCTTTTTTTTTTCACTTGAGTGTCTTTTTCACCATTCGGATAGTGAGTGACTATTCTTGCTAGTTCATAGGAACTACTTCAACTTCATTTATCAACGCCACTTTCAGCGCCACTAGGAATTTCATACATTACATACACTAGCTCTTTCTTTATTAGTACTTGCACAATTCACTTCCACAGTGGGATACGCTCCATTCAAGGGATTGTCCAGAAATCGCCAAAGCTTACAGAAACACCGCAGCAGTCTTTGTTCACTGCATTGGCATCGTCGCCACACTAACCTCACTAGTCCTGGCTTACACAATCTCCATTTTTGGCCAGGTCTGTATTTCCCTTCAAGTCGTCTACTCTTTTTGCGTCCTTGTTTTTGTTTTGTTCTTCTTGTTCATCAACTTGCTCTTCTAGACTGAAGTCAATCTATTTCTCTTATTCTCTTTTTTTTGTTTTCCTTTCTTCTTTTGTATCCCACTATCTCTTATGATACAGATCCATCTTTACTTCTTCCCACATGCAAACCGACTTCACTTTGCCAGAATCCATCGCATATAATCTCGACAATTGCTTGTTGTTGGCGACAGCCTACTCGCAACCTATTTCAGCTTTGGTTTCTCAACCACTTGCTACGAATACTGAGTCTTTGACTACTATAGATTCTACTACAACCTCTTCTACAAAACCTCAGTCATCTACTATTACAGACGAGTCTACAGAAACCCCCACGCCTCCTGGGGCACCACGCATTGCTACTCGCACTTTAGCCCGCGTCCACCGGTCATTGCCGTTGAGTCCCCCGGTTACGCCACCTCCTACTCTCTCCTCTGTTCTGGAAACCAACATACCACATTCATCGCCATTGCTTTCTTCGGATTCGTCGACTACCAACGATTCGAGTAGTGTTCCCCGGAGTCTACCTAGCATTGTGGTTATTGGAATCTCTGGCTTCACTGGAGCTTCTGTCGTCATAGTCCGGGAATTATCTGCGACTTTCAATACCCAAGCCTCTTCTGTCGTTCCATTACCAGAAGCGCACAATACACTATGAGTGCTGTTTACCATTCTGCTCCGTATGGAGCTAACACATACACCAAGTCGTCTTTCCCAACACCACATACTGTTACCACTCCATCGACCAGCACGTCACTCAACATGGACGAAGCCAATCATTCCTTTTCTAGCCAAAGCTCACACAAGTCGGTTGCTTCGCTTTTGAGCAATCACTCGGCTAATTCACTCAGCAACTACAAGACTGGAAGTGGTTCATTTTCATCATCACAACGTCCAGCTTACATCATGCCGCCAATTACCATACCCATGGACCACATTAATACGCTGGGAGACTCTCGATCAGAGTTTCAATCCCAAGCCCAAGATGCTCACAACAACCACCCAAATTCACAGCCCCCGCAACTGTCACAGTTGGCGCAAGCACCACCGGCGCGACCCGTCCCCGTACCACCCACGCAACAGCAACAATCTTCTGTTCACGACCGACCACAGCCCCTCCAGCCCCAACTTGTGCACCAACCGTCAGAGGGTCAACTTAGTCAGAGCCACCACCATGGAAGAGGTCTTTCACAAACTGCCTTTACTCCGGTCGCTGCTGCCAATGTCCGCCCACCATCAGACGAAGCACCGAAACGGACCGGCTTGGAAACACACAGTATGACGTTGCCAGCGTGCATCAGTCCTGAAGGTGGACGCTTGGCGGATTTTGTAGCTCAGGTAAGCAAGCCTTTTTACTACTCCCGTGTCAGTCGGACAAAAACGGCCACCAACCGACCGACCGACTGACCCACCCACACATGATTACCATGACAAGTTCTCCACTGTATACTAACACCATGCTTTAATCCTTTTTTTGCCCATTTTGTAGATGGCATGTTTTATGATTCAAGAGCCCTGGAAGACTATTTCCGAGGCCTGTAATTATACACCAGGATCACCATTACCAAGAAGACTAGTCCCGGAAGCAGTAGCAAATGAAGAGCTGCTCAAATGGACTAACAATATCTTGTCCACTACTCAAGTTACGCAGAATGTGGTATTGCTTGCGCTACTTTTAATTTACCGCCTAAAGCGGGGCCACCAACATCTGAAGGGCCATTATGGTAGTGCGTACCGGCTTCTTACAGTGGCATTAATGCTCGGTAACAAATGTAAGGAAGGATCTTTTTTTTTAGTTCTCTCCTCTTCTGTTCGTTTTCGGACCGCCAGACTAACTCTCTTTAATAACAGTTTTGGACGATAACACCTACACCAACAAAACATGGGCTGAGGTGTCGTACATTCGCGTGACAGAAATCCACTCAATGGAAGTGGAGTTTTTGAGCAACCTGCGCTACAGCCTCTTTGTGCGCGAGCAACAGTGGAGCGCATGGCTCAAAAACATGGCCAACATGAAGGCTTACTATGATGAGGCCGCTCGCCGTATTTCGTCGCCTGATCCGAGCTCTTTGGTCTCATTGTCGCAGCCGCAACCGCAGACACACATGACACAAAACGTATACGCCCATGCTTCGCATTCGCCTTCGCGCTTGAGCACTACATACACTGTCAATGCTGGCAGTCAAACGAGCCACCCTTGCAACTATCACGATTTATCACCTTCGTTATCCGTTAGCAGCCGAAAACGCGGATACATTGATGTGACTTCGTCAACCGAAGATGATGCTCCACGAAAACGACGCATCTCACGGGCAGATTCACCATCAGACTCGGCAATTGGCGCGTTACATTCACGGGCCTCTCGTGAACACCGCAAGCTTGCTTTGCCAACATTGACGGTCAACACGGAACAGCCGTTTGTGGGCGGCGCCGACCAGACACAAAGTGCACCTTACATTCCACCTGCTATTGCAGCGCCCCCAGCTGTTACCAGTAACCCGGGCGGCAGCTCGACATACAGGTCTCTTGTGAGCCGACCGGCACTACCTCAGCCTGTTTTCCCAGTCGATTTACCTTATTCGGCTGGAACATCAGTTGCTAATTCGGCGACGGGACAGGCTGCGACGCCGACGTTTTTACCAGTGAGCACAACGGGGTCTCATCTGCCGGCTAGTATCGGTTACATGACGCCTACTAAGCGCCACTCGCCACACACGGCAGTTGACTTTTACCCGTCGTACCCGGCGCCTCGATCACCGCTTTCGCCGGCTGTTCAATCGGCGGGTATTCATCGATCGGGCGGAGCAACTCGGACCATGCCGGCTGTTAGTACGCCGCTGGACCAAGGGTATCACCGCAGCCCGTTTAATCTCTCACCAATCAACTATCTGGACAACCGGTCTTCGCCATATCGGCCGGTTCGCACTGTGCATACTTTGTTGCATCCAGCGGGAGGTGGAATTGGCAATTCGCTTGAGGGATATCACCTGGCAGGGCAGCCCATTACGCCGAGCGCCATGCAGTACCATCGGATCGGGCGACCACAGGACATTCAGTCGGGTGTTGTGCCTGACTATCGGGGATATTAGAGGAGCCAAGAGGGTTATAGAATGAAGGAGTTATGAGTTATACTTGTCGTTTTTGTTTTGTTTTTCATTTTCGTTTGGGTGGTTAGCGATTGTTTTTGGTTTGTCTTGTTTTCGGGTACATTGTTTTTTTAGTGAGATTGTATTTCTAGGGTTCACAGGACCGGCATTTGCGCATTTAGTTGATGACGACAATTGATTTATTATTGAATGTTTATGCAGGACCAGAAGAGAAGAGGAAACGACCAGCATGACAGTGTGAAGTGGAAGCGAAATGGATGACGTGCGTTGATTGATGGAAAGTGTGAATTGTCGGGCGTGTACGCGACTAACCAGGTAGTCAAAGAAGCAACAGCCAGCGAAGCAGCAAGCAAGCAAGTCGATCGGGTAAGTCGGTCGGTCGGGAAGCAACAGTAAATATGCAGATTCAGTGGTACTCCAATTCAAAAAGGCAAAAAGGCGATAAAAAGAAAAGAAAACGGATGACGAGCCCGGGAAGGGAAAGGGAAGGAAGATAAAACAAGCAAGTAAAAATCCCGCAAGGAAAGACCGAACTTTTCGAGCAAAAGGTTACTTGGACGAGAAGGAAACTTCCGATCAAAAGTGCAGACTTTCCTTGGGGGGTTTTTAGTTGCTTGTTTTGGTGGGCGGGGGGGAAAGGAAAGAGGAGGAAGTTGAGAAGAGCGATGGAGAAGGAAAGAAGGGAAGGGAGATTTTAATGAGGGATGGGTGGGGACGTATATGTGCTTGGACGAGTGGATGAGGGTTGGATAGGGTTGTGAGGCTGTGTGATTAGTCAGCTGGTGGATCTGCAGGCTTACTTGTGGCTTGAATTGGATGGATGGATGGATGGTGATGTGAGTGAGTGAGTGAGTGAATGAGTGAGTGAAGTATCGATATCGATAATCAAGTAAGTAATCAATTTCTCTAAAGCATGAAGTGAAAAACTAACGGGAATAGAAAATGGCCGACGACGAACACACGCAGGTTTCTGAACCGTTGGACCTCGTTAGACTCCTTTTGGATGAGGTGGTTTTTGTTAAGTTGAGGGGTGATAGAGAGTTGAGGGGGAAGTTATGCGTATGTGATGTATTTCTGGCGGACAAATGAGAATGGATGACTGATTTTGACTTTGTAGGGCTACGATTCACATTGTAATTTGGTGTTGTCGGAGGTTGAAGAGACGGTTTATATTCTGGAGGATGAGGAGGAGGATGGTGATGATGAGTTGAAGGTTTGTTCTTTGTTTGGCGGTAAGGTGGATGGGAAGATTTACTAACAACGGGTTTAGACTACCTCGAGGAAAGCCGAGATGTTGTTCGTCAGAGGTATGCTTCTTTCGTCTGTTTAGATGGTACATATACTAACTTATCACAGGTGACAGCGTGGTCCTCATTTCACCACACATGCCCCAGTAATTAACATACAATTCATATACCCTCTTAACCAAATATATTCTCGTGAACTACCCTATCTCCTCGAAGTCTTCTTCCCCTTCTTCTCCTCCTTCTCCCGTCTCCTCTTCTCCTTATGCGCACGTTCTCTTTCCCGTTCTCTCTCCGCTTCCTTCTCGGCCTCTTCCTCCGCAAGCTTCTTCGCCTCCTCTTCCCTCTTTTCAACTTCTTCTAGTGCCTTTTCTCTCTGTACTGCACGTTCCCGTTCCAAGGCACGTTCTTGCTCTAGCTTCTTCATGTACTTCTCCTTCTCCCTGCTTAGTTCGCTCTCGTCCGTTCTACTAGGTGTTTCTCTTCGGAAACGGCCGCGGTCGTCGGTGGTGGGGACGTCGATTTCAGTGGGCGCGCCAAAGGAGGATGCTGTGTCGGTGTCTATCAAGGGCTCGACGGTGGGTGTGGATAGGACGAGAGTGTTGATGTACATGTATCTTGATAGGGTGATCCAACCCCAACGGAACCAGCGCATTTGGGAAACGTGGGCTTGCGTCATTGCTGCGCGGGCGCGAGAGACGGAGGGCGTCCCGGGGGTAGAGGAGCTAAAGGGGGACATGTAGAGGAGTTCCTTTGGTGGCGGGGCATCTAACTCATCAGAAGAATCAGAAGATCCATCTTCGGGGGTGACCATGGGCTCAACATACCCCGGACCAAAAGCCCTAAACCACGACAAACTAAACAAGCCATCCAAGAACGCTGAATACTTGCGCACAAAACCCACCGTCGTCAACGTATATAAATCGACCGGCGCCTCCTCAGGCGATCCATCTGCGCCCTCCAAGGTCGCGAGACGCGAAAGCTTGGAGACGAAGGACGTGGCGCCGTGGTAGAGAGACTTGTGGTTGGGGTGGCCGGAGATTCCGGATGGGTCAAAGGTTATAAGGACGTCGATTGTGGCTTGGGGAACTCGCGAGTGCGGGGCGCGTGTGGTGAAGAGGCGGGCTAGTAAGGTGGAGATTTTCCCGGTGGACCAAGTGGTTGTCATGGAGTCGGGGAAGTCACTATATTGTTAGTACATCGTCATCATCAAACCTGCATCTAAATCAACTCACGGGCTCTCAATAACCGCCGAATCTTCCTCCCTCCCTAACCCAAGAAACACCCCACTCTTCCCCAACTCCTTCTTCCTCGTCTCTCCCAAGCCATCGGCATCCCCCGAACTCAAACATAGAATCTTCACATGATTCCCTAGCTCGGGTCTCGTCAATGCCAACACGGCCGGCGCAAAGAACATGGCTTCATCGTCGGGATGGGCAATTAGGAGACAGATGCGCTTGTCGCGGAGCGTGGGGAGCGTGCTGTGGCTTGTGGTCGCGAGGTGGGTGTATAGAGTTGGGAGAGCGGCGAAGAGGGTTGTTGCGCCGGCGGCGGCGAGGAGGATGGGGGGGATCTTTTCGGGGGTCATTTTGCGGGTTGCGTTGGTTTCGTTGGTTGGGAGTCGCGTGGACTATGGCGGGAGACGTCGTCGTAATATATCTAAAACTTGGTCGTTCCTTCTTTAAACTTCCCACACACGTGCACACATTCACTCCACATGACTCCCCTCCTTCCTATCGCCTGTGTCCCTGCCTTCATCTGCACGTCTCTTCCCATCCCTGTGCTCGTGATGGGGCGGTGCACCTGACTAGGTTGTCACAGTGAGTGAGTGGGGGTTCCTCTCTAGGGTTCCATCCCATAAATGTCACGTGTCGTTTATGATAGATAATTGGGTAGAAACTGTTATACATCCAAGCTATCCAACATCACCACCAAAACCTCGTCTCACTAAATCCCCCCCTTCCAAAAATGGCCCGCCGGAAGAATGCAAAGGCGGAAGCTATCCCCCTCGCCCAGCCCGTTCGAGGCGCCCCGTCAGAGGAAACACTCATCAATTGGGCCACCACCCGCAACCTATTTGACCGCGCGGACGCCGCAAAGGGGAAGAACCTACCCAACGGGAAACTTACCAAGATCCCACGAAAAGGCGACTCGAACACGTCTGCTTCCGAGGCGGACGATGAGTCTTCGGACTCGGAAGATACCCCCGCTTTCACGCCACAGGTGGAACGTATCGTCGATGTTGTCCTTTGGTCAATTAGTTTGACCATGGTCCATTTCACCCTCGACGTCTTCGTCTACCAGCAGTTCGGCCAGGAGATGGAATGGAATACCGTCATTAGACATACCCCTCCCGTTTTCCTATGTAAGTTTCCCATCTTCCCCATGTTCCTTCCCGATTACTTGTCTCCAGGCCGGTAGTGTTATATATAACCCTAACTAACTAATTAACCCGGTAGTCCTCCTTATTCTATTGTATGCACTTCATGAGACGCCGGCGAATGAACGGTTGATTCCGTTGTTGCCGATGCGTTTCCAACATGGGTTGAGACAGGCGATTTTCTTGGTAGCGAGTGTTGTAGCGGGATGTTATGCCATTCATATTACGAATGAGTATAGTTATTTGGCGGTGATGAGACAGGCGCCTATTAGTGGGGTTTTATGGATTTGGACGGTAGTAGAGTTGGATTTACCGTGGGCCGTACTGTCGGTTTGTTTCGAGGGCTTCTTTCTTTGGCAGATGGGGTATAGTGTTATGTAAGGAAAGTATCAACGTATATAGCTTATCTAACTTTTAAGATCCTTGAAAATATCAGTCACCCCACGACGAAGGGAGATTCCTAAATTCACAGTCCCACTCTCATTCAACTTAATCCCATCTAACCCCACCACACTCAACGGCCACTTCATAGCCTCCTTAAAGTTCCCATCATCACCACACCACGAAGCAATATAAACCGCCAAAGCCTCCGCCTCATCCATAATCCTCCCCAATACATGACAAGCCCCACAATTCAAAAGAATCGTGTACCACCACAACAACAGCACTAGCGCCGGTAAATCCTTATCCTGCAGTAACTCAACATAACTCCCCGTGACACCTTCCAAGAACCACAAGGCGCGCGAAATCGGAGGATTTCGTATCTCGAGGATACGGCAGAGGGCTGTTGCCGGGAGGTGGTAAGGGTTTGTGGAGGGTTTGGACGAGGAGTCTAGGTCGAGCATGTTTTGGAATTTGGGCGGGAGGGCGGAGAAGGAGGTGGCTGATATGTTTGGTTTGGTGGGGGGAGTTCCTAGGACGGTGGCTAGGGCGCGACGTTTGGTGGGGGATATGAACCAGTCTAGATCACAAGACATTGGTCTCCTAACAGGCCATAAGCCAAACTCTCCCTTCTCCAAACGACCAGACCAAAGCCAAAAACCCCATAACGCCCTACAAACCACCACTACCTCGTCGTTATCGTCACCCCCACTATCCCTCGCAAGTGAAATCCCCCCTTCTCCATCTCCAAACCCGCCAATCGCCAACGCCAAACTCCTCACCGGTCCTTCCGTCTGAGCCAAGGCAATAGCACGTGATCGTAGTCGTCCCCCGGGTATATAACATCTCACAAACATCTTCCACGCCTCGGTTTCTTCCCCGTTAACTTCTCCCGTGACTTCTGCAATCACTTGATTTGCCTTTGTGACTGTGACCATCTCTAATCCGTCTAATCGTGGCTCCATCGCCTCAACTCCAGTAAATGGACATATAAGTCTATAATCAACACATCTCGTACACTCCGGTTTGCTCTCATCACACTTCTTTGAGGGTTAGTCTAGGGTTCATAACTTAGACGGACTGGACGTACCTTTACGTGACGAATCTTACAATTCTCACAGCCATTTCGAGACTTTTTATGTGCTCGGCGTAATCGAGGTTTTGGGTCGGTCATTTTAAAAGTCTTACAAGATGAATCTAAAAGAGAATAAACGTCTTAGTCGCCGAAACGCCATCTTATATGGCGCTTAATATTCATATGTCCATCTTAGAAATACGCTTACCACACGTCGTATTCCTCAGGTATGACAAAGTCCCCACTTATCTAATACAAAATAAACCTCACATATCAATAACCCTAAAACCTTAAAAAGAATGATGAATTCAACAACGCTGCTAACCATACATACAAAAACAAAAAAAACACCCATCAGTTAAGCCGTCTCTTCTTCGTCTGTCCGTCGTTCATGGTCCCGTACAGAGTAAAAAGTAATGAGAAAAAGAACAAGATATAAGAAGAAAAAAAGAAAGTAGTAGACGAGAAATGAATCAGGAAACTTTCAGACGTGTGACGTACACAAGGACAGACAAGAACCAAGAAAATAAACAAGAAAAAAGATTGAAAAAAAAAAAGAAAAACACCACTCGGAAATCCGACCAAGGAAAAATGAGACCAGGATAAACAAAAAAACCAAACAGGGAAAAAGTAACAACCAAGAAAAACCAAAAAGAAGAGAACCCCTCCATCCATCATCATCAAGAAACAAAAATCAGCCCATCTTCTTCTTAGTACGCCCAGATCTTCAACAACGAGTCCCATGAGCCAGTGCACAGACTTATGCCATCGTTGGATACACCCAAGCATGACACGCGGTTCTCGTGGCCCACCAACGAGCCAACCTTTTCACCGCGCGTAACATCCCACACCTTGCACTCAAAGTCGTCGTATCCGGCAAACAAAAGACGGCCCGAGACCGACGTGGCAACAGATGTGATACCGCAAAGAATGGATTCAGACTATTAATGGTTAGTAAGCTAGATATGTGGGGAAGCTCAAGACAAGTACTTACGCCGTAGAGGTTCAGCTCACGGTCGGCACGGATGTCGAATAACCGACAGGTGGCATCGTCGGAACCAGTGACGAAGGAGTGGCCATCGGGGAAGAAGTGGATTGCGTTGATATCGGACTCGTGACCGGCAAATGTCTGTACGGCCTTGCCTGCACGGATATCCCACAGCTTAGCAAAGGCGTCACAGGCACCCGAGACAAACGTGTTTTGGTTGGTAGGGTTCAGAGAGATGCTCATGACATCACCCAAGTGGTCGGCAAATTCCACCTCACGCTGGCCAGTTTCAATGTTCCACTTCATGCACGTCATGTCACCAGACGAGGTAATGATGGTCTTGTCGTTGATGAAGCGGCAGCAAGAAAGGTACCCGGCGTGTCCGGAAAGTTCTCTGGCTACACGCGTAGGGCCGTCACGCTGCTGGTTAAGATTGTAGATGGAGCAGATGTTGTCGAGACCACCGCAGGCGACAAAGTTTCCCGAAGGAGAGTACGCGCACGTCATGACCCACGACGAGCGCAGAGGAATAGCGTGTACCTTGTTGGTGGTGTACGCGTCCCAGATGATAAGTTTACCGTCCTGCGAGGCTGATACAAGATGTCTGCGATCCGTGGACCAGTGCATGGCGTAGATCTTGGCCAAGTGACCCTTAAGAGTGCGCTTGGCCTTCATAAGTTGACCGCGGGGAATAGGATCGTGAGCCTGTTGGGCGATTGACCGGACTGTGTGTGGTGTTAGGATTAGCTTCTTTTGTCTTTAGTATTCTCGGGTTGGTCCGGGAATTACTCACGGGTCGTGTCAGCGAGCTCATCCTTCTTGCGCTTAATGCGGTCCTTGAGCGCCTCGGCATCGCGGCGCGCCGCTTGAATGCGGCTCTGAAGCGCCTCGTGCGAAACGTCGCCGTGGCCGTTCATTTTTGTGTGTGGGTGTGTGTGAAGTTAAAAGGAAGATAGTGATACAGGTGAAAAAAATGGCGCACAAAGCGAGAGTGCTATTAAACCGATAGGTTCGAGGCCAATGATGCTTGTGTTTGAAAGATGTTTGTAGTTGGCGGCGGGTTCGCTGGGTTGCTGGATCGGGACAATTGGCGGGTGAGAATTGGGTCGTCAATGTAGTCGTGAACTGTGGCGTCGTCTCAGTGCATTCAATGCGCGTCGGGGGAAGGAGGCTGGAATATAGTGTGTGTGGCGAAGAAGCGTGGAAAATGGGCAATTCCAATGAGGCTGAGGATTTGAAAGGGAATGAGATAGACAGATAGACAGACAGGCAAGCGCTAACGTCGGTCGAATCGATTCTATATGATTTTTTGGGGTTTGGGGGTTTGTGTGTGGCGAGAAAGGGCGGGAAGGAGGGAAGTGGGAATAATCCAGGAGGAGAAACTGTCGGATTAGGGGAGCTGCCGGTTGAGGAGCGAGTGGGTGAATTAGGTTTTGAAATAGGAAGGCTCGAAAGAATTACAGAAGAAGGAACAAAAAAAAGATAGCACGCAAGAGAATCGCAAAAGACAGTATGCTCTTGTGTTATTGTCGAATTGAAAAGGGAAATGAAAAAAATAACGATTGCGTGGTGAAAGGAGGGGGGGGAAGGAAGAAAAGAGGGAGGGAAAAAAAGAAAGAAGGGAATCTGAACAAAAAAAAAAAAAAGAGACAATGCCAGCGGTTTGAGAGTATTTCCAAGGCATAACTACGAACTAAACTGACTGGGAAGGGGCGGGGGGACCCTTCTACAAGTGCTTCGTCACTTAATAGGTGGTCGTTCGCTCTTTCCTCTTGGGGGGGAAA
Source organism: Huntiella decipiens (assembly GCA_003032515.1). Taxonomy (NCBI): domain Eukaryota; kingdom Fungi; phylum Ascomycota; class Sordariomycetes; order Microascales; family Ceratocystidaceae; genus Huntiella; species Huntiella decipiens. The sequence continues at coordinate 22,974 of NETU01000372.1, read as the reverse complement.
GAAGAAAGTCGGTCCCTTGCGGTGGGTGCTTTACCACCTATTGCGGGCCAATTTTTTAGGATTGCTACGTGCAGGTAACGTGCAGCTGCCAAAAGCAGAGTGAGCCTGGGAAACCAGACTAAGAACGAACGGGCAGAAAGGGGCCAGAATGAGTTGTGATTACTTGATTTGGCAGGCCACCCGAGTTTTGGATTTTTTCTTCGGTGGAATTGATTTGGGGATGGGGAGGGAAGGTGGTGATGGGGGAGACTTCTTTTGGTGGTGGGTATGTACGTATGAAATTTTCGGACGGCGTGGGTTAAAGGGTTGATTTGAGTAGATACTTTTCTCGTCACATTGGAAACATCTTTACAGTTACGGGTTCTTTCTGAGAAAGATGCCTTTCAAAATCAACATGCAAAGAAATGACATGCTGCAAGAAGTAATTTGGCAGGGGGTTATTGAAGCCCCTCCTTCTACGGTTAAGCTAAGCACAGGCCGCACATGTGTATCCGGAGGCAGAAAAGCTTCGACCGGTGTCGTTTTTTTTGGTTCGCGCTTTTGTAGTCTTGAAATTACCATTCCGTCTCCCATGCATAGATACATACAGCCAATGCATGAACCTCAACTTCCCCACTACAACCACAAGAACCAATCCGTTCTATGAATGTCCATATATCCTCTCCAATAATTCAAACTTGTGTCTCCTCTGTCTCTACACCAAAAACCCTCTCTTTCGTGGGTCCTTTCCCTCAAACTACTCAGCTAGCTACTGCCATATCCCCATAATCCTCTTCCGCCCCCGTCGTAGGAATCGCCAAACTATCCGCCACTATCTGCCAGACCCATCTACTCCACCGCGCCAGGACAGGCAAGAACCCTGGTTTGTCTTGTTCCTACTTCAAACCACCAAATCCTGTTCCTGTGTCTTGTTTTATCAAATTACTTTTTGATACAAGAAAAACTAGTGAATGTGGTGAAGGAACAACGCCACGGTAACATGTTGTAAACAACCAATTCAATGTAAATAACCACCTGCGTGTTCTCATCTATAGATATCTGTGCGGTTCACTGAGCGGCATATGAGTTCCACCTCCATTACCAAATTAGCCTGCTTTATTGTCTTTACTAGAAGCTTTGTTCATGTACATTTATAATCACCTGCTCTTTTTCCGCACTGTCGACATGAACAATCTACTCGCGACCGACGGTCTTGTATCAACCCTGTCTCTGATCATTTCCAACTATCAAGCCGAATTCTACACATCTCTTCGTCGCTACCGTTCTTCGTGAATATTATAACCCTAACTTGATGAATCCTCGTATGTACAACACTGTGAAACCATACACAACAAAATCCCCTCAACTTCAAAAGCAATTACTTGTTTCATGCCCCTCCACTTGATCATCAGAATCAATTATATTGAAGTAACCCTATGAAAACCCTGCATTTTTTCCTCTAAAGATTGACACTTCTTGGCTAATCCACACTAGCTATAGCTAAACAAGCTGAGTAAACTCACGCCATTTAGCCTAGGCCCATCCATATTCATGATTAGATACCCACGTCCACGTCGGGAAACCGCAATGTTACGGTAGTGGACTAAGCGTTACGGAACCTGTCCAGTTTGTGCATTGTCGGCCGTGAGACATGGTGACAAGTCTAGTTTGCCGCCTGCGTTCAAGTTGCTATTTAGCCCACGAATACAGCGTAATTCGTGCTCAGCCCAAGGTAATAAGCACAAAAGAAACCACAAGAAAATAACAAGAACGCACAGACGCGTTTAATCTCGGCCATTGGGACTAAACGGGCTCCGTCCAAGTTCCCTCCCTAGTCATTCATAACATGCATCCTTTCTTTTATCTAGAGCGAGCCATGGCTTTTGCTCTTGTGTTGATGGACTTTGGATTCTTTTACTTTTGGGTACATTGAATGATGCATTACATGTCGTATTCACTAGGACCCGCACAAAAGTTCAGCTAGATTGAGGAGCTGTGCGGTTGGCGTCTTTGTGGCGAGTGGCTTGCGGCTTACGGCTTAAGTGTGAGACTGAGATGAGTTCCAATGAAGAAGAGGAGTAGCGAGACTGACTATGTGCGTGCGTGGATGGATGGATGACCTAAAGCGGGTAGAAATACGGCCGAAGCAGACGTGGCGTAGTATGCAAGTACAAGGCAGAACCAGAATTCTGTTTGTCGATCAACGGGTGAGGACTCCGGGGATACGAAGAGACCAAGAATAGATTCTTCTTCATTAGCGAGCGAGTGTTGTGTAGGATCATGATTGAATTTTGTCGTTGATATTCCGCCTTTAGAGCCATTTCATGATTCTGCTGTCGATAGACATTCATTCAAAACCAAGTCTGTTATATTCCAGGCCCAGCAAAAAGGGGCTCACGCACATATGTATATAGTGAATGCGTGCGTGGTGGGTCTTACCCGTCGTCTCTTCCTTCACCGCCCAAACAACAGACTCCTTTCAACGTCGCCTTCCGTAAAGAACAGCCACGGCAATATGCACAATGCACAGAGCAAGGTACGGGTTTAACACAAAGACCGTTGCATCTGTTACAAATCGCCGTCTCACTTGTAGAACCTGTCAATCAGATGAATAACCAGACGGTTTTGTTCACTTGCCGTGGTTGCATGATGACTGAACCCCCACACAACCCCGAGTTACGATAGGGTTAATACCAACCCTGTCAAGTGATATCTAGGGTCTTGTGTAATATGGAAGGTTATTTCTTTGACGTCTTTGAAGTTGAGAGGGAGAGGAACTCGGTGCTTATTGGTTGATGAAGTGTCAAAGAAACACTGCCCGATTAGATTGTGATGTTGGAAGTCATCACTAAAAACATTCTGCTTGCGGAAATAGACAAAGGATATGAAAGAAGAGGTAGTTCTTAGAATAGATGACTGGAATGTTCAAAGAAACATGTGAACATAGCTTGATGGACATTGTTTAAGAAGAGATGATGGTTTCTTGATTACCTTTGTTTTTCTAGATCTAGTCAATTCATTTTTTTTCAAGGTATCCTCTTTCATACCAACATATATCGTTTCTCATCATGTCTAATAAACGTACTGCGCCAAACGGGACGACTACAGCCCCTAAGCGTGTCCGTGTCGATACGGAGTCGCCACCTTCGCCTGATCCATCTGCTCCATCTACTGCCACTGAATCGCCAGACTCTATGTTACCCAACGATGATACTCTTCAAGTACCAGACCCCATAAACGTGCGTTCTACTACCGTCTATAAAGTGTACACCGTTGGAACTGGCTATAGAGGGGAACTTGGCTTCGGAACTACCTTTTCATCCGAAAACCCCGAGCTTCCTATTCTTGCTAGAACACCCACTTTACACCCACTTCTAGATGTTGGTAGCGTTGGGGTTGTTCAGATGGCCGTTGGGTTGAACCATGCTGCTGCCTTGACACATGACGGGAAAATCTTGACTTGGGGATCTAACAGATTCGGAGCTCTGGGAAGAGTCACTGAAGGGCTAGATGCAGAGGCAAAGTGGAGGGAGGCTAGACAATCTGTTAAAGACACAGTACAAGAAACAGGTGACGACTCACAGGAATCCTCGAGGGTTTCTGAAGGATATGGTGAAGGATCTTTGAAGGTGGTGACACTTGCTGAGGGAGACACCGGCATTCAAAATCTGGATGAGATCCCCTTTGAGAAGCTTAACGAAGAGGAATCTACGCCCGGTGAAATCGACTTCTCTGGTGTCCTTGGAATCAGAGAGGAGATCACTGCTATTACCACCACTGACCATGCAACATTTGCTTTGACTAACCATGGTAACGTCTATGGCGTTGGTGTCTTCATGGTATGTTTTTTACATCCTTTAATACAACGTCACACGAATAAAATAACTAACCCCACTGCTACTCTAACCAGGACGACGACGGTATCCTCGGATTCAGTAAATCCATGGTCTCTAAGAAATACTACCAATCCCGCAAAGGTATCCCTAAGGGTGAACTTATCGCCCGCGAGCCAACCTCCGTCGACTGTCCTCCTAAAATCACAAAGATTATCGGCGGCTCTAACCACCTTGTTCTTCTTGACAAATCTGGTTCAGTCCTGGCACTTGGCGCTGGTGGACAGGGTCAACTTGCTCGTCGGTTACTAGTTCGTTTACCATTTGAGGCTTTGAATGCCCGACAGGTGGGTATCACTAAGAAGGTTGCCGATATCAAGACGGGATGTAACCATTCTTTCGCTATTACTGAGAAGGGAGAAGTTTGGGGATGGGGTCTTAATAACTATGAGCAGATTGGGGCGCCCATTGAGGAGGAGACGGACACTGGTGAGACTGGTGGGCTTCAAATCATTCAACCGGAGCTTGTCCACTTTGACAATAAGGTTGTCGATATTACCGGTGGAGCGTTCCATGGTGTAGCTTGTACCGAGGACGGTACCCTTCTCACCTGGGGTCGTTGTGATGAAGCCCAAAGCGGAATTTCCCGCGCCGACCTTGACAAGAAGGACCCCGACACTTTCCTCCTCGACGACACTGGTCGGATCTGTATCTCCTTGGTCAAACAGGTTGTTCCAAGCCTTGAAAACGTCACTCGTGTATGGGCTGGTAAAGAGAACTCCTTTGCGTTAGATGGCCAAGGTCAACTATGGGGATGGGGTTATAGCGGAGAGTTCCAAACGGGATCGGGAGAAGCTGGTGTCATCGAGACCCCGGTGAAGGTGGACGGACAGATTGGTCAAAATGAGAAGATTGGCTGGGTTCAGACTCGTGGGGCTTTTACATTCATTGGAACCGAGGTTGTTACCGAGTAGTGTTTTAGTAGTCAGTTCATGGATGGCGTGCGGCTTGCAATATATTAAACAAACATCTGTACAGACCTTTCTCATATGTGTGTTACCGGGAACCCTAATCTGTAGATAGCCACCCTAACTAATCTGAGTATGACAAACGAGCGGTGTGGCGTTTCAACGACATGTCGTATAAAGGGGGATATGTACTGTATGTATTGTATGTACAATGCATATGTACAACACATAGCTCGGTCTCTACATCAAACGCCCGACACAAGTCCCACGTAAGCGAAGACTTGTTTGGAGAGAATTTGCCACTTGACAGACATATCTAGATATTTGCCTCTTTTAAGTTGGTCAAAAACCAGGTGGTTGGTATCAGAACCACGATCTGGATATACTCTCCCCACAACTAGCACAGGTAGTTAAAATGTCGCCATCGTAGTCGACGCTTTCAAAGTCCCTAAAACGTCACTGCGCAACAACACTTTCTTGGCGTCACAAGCATCTAACAAACAACATGACAAGTCTGCACTTATCCAATCATCACCATATATCCTGCACACCATAACTCAGCCTTGCATCCGCCCCGCTTTTCCTGCGGCCGGGTGGAGCTGTCACCATGCTAGCGCGGGAATAGGAAGACATGCGGTCGGC
>NETU01000372.1:0-17427 GCA_003032515.1 Huntiella decipiens | reverse complement strand
ACGGGTACTTTTGGTCGAGAAATGAACGGCATGTTCTTGTGATACATCGTATGGAGAAAAAAAAAAGAAGCTGCATGGATATTTGTAGTTTGCTGATTGATTAGTGGTTTGGTGGCAATATGGGATTTGTTTTTGGAGTTCTAGATGGGATACCAAGAAATTTAAAAGGCCTCAGACTTGGCGGGGGAATAAGTGCATCGGTGAATGGTGGACCGATTACCGTTGGTGTCTTGGCGTGCAGGCTTACCCAAGATGACCGGACAAAAATAAGTCCATATCTCTAGATATGTGAATCTTGGCTGATAAAGCTTGTTTGAACCAAGCATTCCAGAGAACATTACAACCGGTTATGACAGACGATTATCTTGCTTGGCGATGATCTCGTGGCTCTTGTGGTTTGGTGTTACCATGTGGTTCAACGGTGAAATTCACTATGTGCATACACATCTTGCCAACCGGGGTAATCACGTGGAATAGGGTCCTTGTCCGGGCTGTTGCGCTGCATGCAAGCAATCAATGAGTATCCGGAATATGTCATCCAACTAAATGAAGATACCAATCGGGATAGATCGGTCGGCTGGACTGTCCTGTTACATCTACCAATTGGTGACATACAGAGCTTGCTTTGACCCAACATGGCGTGAATGAGAAGACATCATGGACACACACATAAGTTCACCGATCATAATCACCAGCACAGACCCGGGCCACCTTGTACATACATACAGTTAAAGGACAGCCGGAATATAATCCTTGCCCCGAAAACGAACGAAAGAAGACTCCCTAGCAACTCCGGATCTAGTAGACGAGGACCCGGCAAGGGGTGTCCTGCCTCAATTCTTTACCGTCTTTTTCGTCATTCGCGCCGCCTTTTTGTTCTCTCTTTTCTGCTTCTTTGCCTTGGTTGTGCATGTGAAAAGCTCCAGAATCTTGCCATCCTAGTCTAAATACATGCATTCCAGGCGTCGTTGAGCCTTTTTATGGTCCCAGACTCGACCTGCATGGCATGGGATGTCGTCGAGTCTTGAACCCCCAAAGAGCCCAATCGGGTAGTTCTCTCAATTGCATTGTAACCAAGGGTAAAAAAGTGCAAGTACTATAAATCAATATATCGTGAATCTGGGTGGTTTCCATTTTTGCCATAAGCACACGATCGTGATGTACGTAGGTCCATACATACGTAGACCGATGCTGTTAAATGCAGACAGCCTTGAGTCCAAGGCTACGAAGAAGAAGAGACGTGTGAAAAATTGATACCCTGCTCCATCGCTCGCTTCTTCATCCCGTCATCTGCAAGTCCATCTTGGGCTATGGCTTTCTGCGCTTTACTACGAAGCCTTTTGATTAGGCCGCCACCAGTGCATGATTCAAGTGTCTTGGCTTTTTTTCAACCATTAGCTAATCATCACTTCCGACCCATTGAAGACGAACTATTGCGCAACAAAGTTTGATCCGGGACATATCGTCCGCATCGCCACATTTCACGAACGGTGATTCTCTTTCCGGAGCACCGGATCACGACCGATATAGACATATTGCGACCAAGATTGTTTTTTTTTACCACCACCATCATATCAATCACCCAACCATCTTGGTTATCGATTGTGGCTAGTTTGCCACTGACATCGTTTTTGGAGTTTAATATTTTTAGTGCCGTTTTCCCGTTGTGAGTATAAAATAGTCGGTATTTTACCTTCTCCCTGCACCTAGTGACACTAATTGCTTTCTTGATAAGAACCGGCAGGAAAAAAAAGGAATAGAAAGAAAGGAACAAAACTTGGCGACTACGTCTACATATACTAGCAACTCCGTCATCTTTCGTCCTTTACATTTTTTTTTCTTACTTTCTAATTCTCCAAAGCTTTTGTCGACTCGCACTTGTCCTTGATTCGACCTCACGGCAAATTGCTAAAAAACCTGTGCTTAGCCAGAGGGACCACTCGTTTTATTCTATCGTGTCTCTCTTACTGTGTTGGCTGTCTCTGATCAACAGATCTTTACCCATCGAGGCGATCTCGGTTCGTTTAAGCTCGAGCTTGAACCATTTGTGTATCGTGAGTTTGCTCTAAACCCGCCCTGTCGACCTAACAATTACGCCCCTGCCAGACAAGGCGCTGGAACGAAACGACATGACATGGACCAGTGGATCGCTAACGACTAACATGATTCTTGGTTGTAGATTTATTACTGTACGAACCGCACCGAACGAGCCGCTCGATTGGCATACCGCTCCGAAATATACATAATCGATAACGCCCCCATACATTCTTCTCTTTTTCCTATGCATCCGGCCGGTCCCTTTTTGCTTGCGCCCCAGGAACAGTTTGACCGTGGCCGAGCTTGAAGAAGCTCTCTCTTTTTTTTTTTTTTATTTCTATATTTCTATATTTCTCAACATCTCCCTTTCAAAATGACGTGGGAAGATCTGAGCATCACCAAGCCGCACTTGGTGTACATCCTTTTGGGTGCCTTTACCTCGCTGTTCATGCTGTGTTCTTCGTTTATCAAGGAGCGGCTGTACATTGGTGAAGCCACTATCGCCACAATCTTTGGAGTCATCTTTGGCCCACATTGTGCAAATCTAATAAACCCATTAAGTTGGGGAAGTGTCGACATTATAACAATAGAGTTCTCACGCATAGTTCTCGTTGTGCAATGCTTTGCTGTGGGTGTCGAGTTGCCCAAATACTACATGGAGAAGCATTGGCGCTCTGTGGTCATTCTGCTGCTCCCTATTATGACGTGGGGCTGGTTGATCACGAGTCTTTTTATTTGGTGGCTGATCAAGCCGCTCAACTGGCTTGAGAGTTTGGTTGTTTCGGCGTGTGTAACGGCCACTGATCCCGTTTTGGCCTCATCAGTTGTCGGTAAGGGCAAGTTTGCCCGACGTGTACCCAAGCATCTGAGAGATTTGCTCTCGGCAGAATCCGGTTGCAACGATGGAATGGCATTTCCGTTTTTGTACCTCGGCGTATGGCTTATTCTCGAACATAAGGAGGCCGGACCCGTGACGTTTCACTGGTTTGTGCTGACTATTCTATACGGCTGTATCTTTGGAGCGTTCTTTGGTTTTATGGTTGGATACATTGGACGTCATGGTATTCGCCAGGCGGAGAAGTGGGATCTGATTGACCGTGAAAGTTTCCTGGTGTTTTACTTTGTCTTGGCGCTGTTCTGCGCTGGTTCGGGAAGTATGCTGGGGCTGGACGATCTTCTGGTGGGTTTCGCCGCAGGAGTTGGTTTCTCCAACGATGGTTGGTTCCACCAGAAGACAGAGGAGTCCCACGTGTCCAACGTCATTGACTTGTTGCTCAACTTGACGTACTTTGTCTATCTGGGGACCATCATTCCCTGGGAGCAGTACAATGATGCGTCGATTGGATTGTCGGCTTGGAGACTGGTTGTTATTGCTATCCTGGTTATTTTGTTCCGCCGCATTCCGATTATGTTGATGATGAAGCCATTTATCCCGGATATCAAAACATGGCGTGAGGCCTTGTTCGCTGGACACTTTGGTCCTATTGGAGTCGGCGCCATCTTTGTGGCTATGCTGGCTCGCGCGGAGATGGAGAAGGGTGAGACAGTTCCAGACTCGGAACTGCCGGCGCCTGGATCCCCACACTATAACCTCATCGTCCTAGTGTGGCCGATTGTAACATTCCTGGTCATCTCGTCCATCATAGTACACGGGTCTTCAATCGCAGTGTTCACTTTAGGAAAGCGCATCAACACGTTGTCTTTGACCATGTCGTACACACAGGCGGTGGACGACGGGTCTGGTTGGGTCTCACGGTTGCCGCGTATTCTTTCTACTTCAAAGTCACAGGCACGTACCGTGGACTCCGATACTGACGCCGAGATTTCTGGTATGATGGCTAATATGCCACCTGGCAGTTTCTTGCGTCGGAGACGTTCGGAGGATGCTGCTGGTGGTGGTGGAAACCGGTCACGTGCGTCATCGTTGAGACCTCGTCGGCGGAAGAAGAAGAGCGTTGGTGGACATATCGAACAGTCGGCTATTTACCCACAACGTCCCGGGGTCCAGGATCCTGTTGTTTCTGATATTGTTGAGGGTGGTAACGGTGAGGCTTCGTCGACGGCTGCGTCTAATGACAACGTGGTGGCCGATGCTCAGGGTCTGCAGAATGTGTCGGCACCTGAAGCTGGGTCGGATTCGGAATCGGATGCTATTGTTGTTCCCCCTCCCCGGCGCAGTTCCGAATCTATTAAGAGTGAGAAGGCTCGCAAGAGCCGTAAGAGCGATGAGAGCCAGAAGATCAATGTATACGATGAAGGCGACCATCTCATTTTCGAAAACGCTGACGGCGATGTTTTGGGTGTTGTCCCGACCAATGATTCTTCGAGCTCTCAGGCTAATAAGAACTCACCTGTGCCGGATCCAGAGAAGGGCGAGCTTCCGCTGCCGGTTACTGCACCCGCTGCGTCGACTGCGCCTAAGCCCACGGAAGGTCACGGGTGGTCGTTCCGTGGTATTCGGAACCGTATTTCGAACATTATCCAGGCCGAATCTCAGAAGCGCAAGGAATGTGATCCGAGTGTCACGGCTCTGCGGTCGGCGAATGCGCGCGTGTTCCAGTTTGGTAACACGGTTTTGATTGAGGATGATGATGGTAACGTGCTTAAGCTCTATGAGTTTGAGTCTGAGAAGGCGGCTGGTTCAGCCAACCCTACGGCACTACTCAAGCTTGTTGGTCTTGGAAATGGAGGTTCGGATAGTAACCGTGGCGAAGGAAGCTCAACAGGTGTTACTGGCAGTTCGGGGGCACCTCCGGCTGCTGGGACTGGACCTACCAGACGTCGGACGTTCTTGCACGGCCCTGCGGAACCAGAAATTGATGACCGTCATATCCGGTTCACTCTGGATGGTAAGGGCAAGCGTATGACCAAGGAAGATTTCATCAATGAGATGCGCAAGCTCGATTCTAGTACTCGTAGCGCAGTTATCAACTCGTCTTCTGCCTCTGAAGGTATCCGTGCTCTGGCGACTATGGAGCGGCAAGGAAGTGTGGCGGCAATGCCGGGGACTGTTATCAAGAATAAACCTGCTCGGGGTCAAGGAAGTCGGAGGACTAAGGAAGCGAAGAGTTCTAGTCGGCCTACGAGTAGTACTGATAAGGGTAAGGAGACTCAGGCCAGTGCCTCGGCGGCCGGAGCGCTTGCTAATGATGAGTCTGGGTCTGAATCGGATGATGGATTACGGCCCTCGCGGTCCCGGTTGCGGGACTCGGAACGGGAGGATATGACGAAGAGTGTTGAGAATATGCTATCGCCATTGGCTCCTACGGGGACTCTTGTTGGAAAGGCTCAAGAGGATGACGCGGATGATGAAGATAATCAGGAAACGGAGGCGGAGAAGAGACGTCGGTTAGCGGTTCTTGGAACCATTGAGGACGACACACCTAGACATGCCAGATCAGAAGTGGCTACACCAACGGTGGCAACACCGGTTGCTGTGGGTGGAAACGATTACTTTTCCATGGCGGTTGGTCAGACTACGAGTGGTATGAATACTCCGGGTGGTGAAGATACACCAGCTCGGTCCCGCGGCATCCGGTTTGCACCGGAGTCGGCAAGGAGAAGATAATGTGGGGTTTTGGAGTTTTCTTTTTATGGTTATAGTTATTATTATTTCAGACGTAGACGGGATGAACGGGAACGAAGGAGCTTTTTTGATACCATTGGCGAGGCCGAGTTTGAGTTTGAGAGTTTGGGGTGTGATTGTTATGTACGAATGTATTGTAATGTACCAAAAATATTAGTATGTGTACTATAAACAGGACTATGTGAGTGAGTTTATCAGGTGAAGCTGAAGAAATGCATGTATACAGTCCGAGCCCCGGAAAAACGAAACGAGGCCGGAAAGTGTTTCATAAGGATAAAGGTGGTGGGGTCTTGTTCTAGAAGGCGTGGTGTTTTGGGTTTCTGTGTGTAGAGAAAAGAATGTGCTTGAAGAAAATAACCGAGCTTACGGAGATGTGCTTGTTAGACAAGCTCTTGGGGGCATAATTAGTGATTGGGGCGGTGATATTATGTGAATTTGTTAAGAGACGAGGCTTGGACCAAATACGTATGTTTACGCGGCCGTCTGTGTGAGGCCGGCAGGTACGGTGAAATTGGAAGTGAGTGGTAGTGGTAGGGTTATGACCTGTTTTCTTTGGTTAAGGAAGATGTCATGTGTCAATGACATTGGATGGATAGATTAAGTTTTTTGGGGTAAAGAGCGAAGAGCGAGGGCTTATTGGGATCGGCGTGGATGAGTGACTGATTAGGGAAGGTTTCTAGATTCATTGGGGATATGCGATGGGCACGGGTGCTTTGGACTTTTAGGTTTGGAGGAGCTGAGGGTATGAGGCACGTGGATGGATGTATGTCTGTATGTCTGTATGGCATGATTCGGCGAGGGCGAAGGGAAGGCGGACACGACGAGGAAACTGCACTGGCTTGACCTAGTTTGGTTTGGTCTGAAAATGGTATGGGCAGATGATGAGCCACGACGATAACGTGCACTGGAAGGAGTCGCCGCAAACAGATATGAAACGGGTTAAAGAAAGTGGGGCGGCTTCTAGAAGGTTTGGTGGATTAGTGGGGTTGTGATTTAGAGGCGTTTAGGGGCATATGGTGGGTTGTTGGCGTGGTTTTTGCGGTGGATTGGAATGTTCTTTGTGATGAATGTGATGACGGATCTTTTATGGAACGATTTTTCAAATAGTGAGGTGACTCGGTTGGTGAGAATCCACACATATACACACTTTGAATGAACGGACGGCATGTAAAACACACCGCACAAGCCCCTTCCTCAAACAAAAACTCGTCATTACTCCGCCGATCGGGCTGAAGTCTCCCAACCACGAAACCCTGTCCTCCATAGTGGGGCGCATTGACAACATATATCAAGCAACACCAACAACACGTCAACGGGCCTCCCAAACCATCTTCTCTATAAAACCAACCACACCCTCCGCTTCTTCCAAAATGGCCGATCCAACACCCGCCCAAGAAGAATTCAACGCTTTATTATCCTCCGCGAATAAATCCTATAATACAATCCACCCCGAAGATCGCCACCGCTCCGAATCACCCACCTCACAAACAGAATCTGAACGTTTTAGACAGCAGGAAATCGACGACGTCATGAGATCTCAACCACTTAACGCCACTACGCACCTCCCTTCGCACTTCTCGTCGCACGCTGCCACGGGTGTGAAGGGCGTCATTGCCGATGCTATTGCCTATGAAGAGGCACGGAGAGGAAAGTTTAAAACGGTCTTGGCTTCGGCTAGACAGAGTTTCATCAATGGTGTGAGAAGTCGCTCGGGAAGTAAGAATGAGGAGGATAGTGATGAGGAGACGTTCATGGCGGCGTGGAGAGAGAGTCGGAGGAGAGAACTTGAGGAGGGGGGCGTTGTTAGAGGACGGAGGACGAGTCCTAGTGTAAGGGTTTATGGAAGATGGGACGAGGTTGATGCATTGGGGTATTTGGATGCCATTGAGAAGGTTGGAAGAGAAACTGTCGTCATTGTATATGTCTATGACCCTGGTGTAAGTCCCTTCATCTCATCTCTTTCTACAAGATACTAACAAACCAACCAAACAGTGTGAAATTTCCACCGAGGTCGAACAGGCACTCACACCTCTCGTGACCGCCTATCCCACCGCTCACTTCGTCAAAGTCCACTACGAAGAAGTAGAATTCGACGCTGCCGCCGTCCCTGCCATTCTAGCTTATAAGAACCAAGGAGACCTTGTAGCGAATCTTACGGGGTTGATTGAGTTGATGCCCGAGAGTGAGAGTTTCACAACGGAGGGGTTGGAGGGGTTATTGAAGAGACATGATGTGTTGTAAGCATTCATTTGGAGAACATTTGTTTTGATACCTGGGTGGCGTTTTGGTTTGCTTGTTTTTTTTTTTTTGTTTTGGTTTCTCTTTTCATTTTTGTATTGGCTGGCCCATGGGCTCATGAGTTACGGTTGAATAAAGTAAATTCATATCATTCCTTCTTCCACGTTACACATCCAATAAGACATAAGACATAAACAAAACTACTACTCATACATCTTTCTCTCTCGAACAAAACAAAATCTAGTGACCCCCCGGAGCAACCTCAAGATCAATACCCTCAACTAACCCTCTAGTCTGACCCGCCGCTCTAACAAGGTTTCCGAAATATCTCGCCGCAACTTCACTTTCCTTCTTAACCTTCACAGTAGATTCTCTCTTCTCCATGAGTTCCTTAGCTGAGACCTCCAGGCCCGTCCGGAGATGATCAGCAGGGTACTTTAAGATTCTACGAACCGAAGAACCCACTCTCGTCGCATTTCCATGAACATAGTCATCAGCCGCAAGTTGTGTAGAGATTTTCTCCGCCAACCGACGAGGAAGGGATGTGGGGATTTGTCTGAGGAGGAGAATCGTAGCTGTGCCGAGGGCTACTAGGACGGCTGGGATCGCGAGTTTCCGGACATTGTTGAAGCCTAGTAATCTCATAGCCGTGAAACCAGAGTCAACCCAGCTGTTGAGACCGAGGGCACGACTACCGACCGCGGTGGCCACGGTTAATGCCATTCCAGTGCCGGCGAAACGCTCTTGTTTGGCTAGTAAAGTGGCAGGGTCGACAAAGTCCCAGATTTCAGTCGTCACGTCGATTTGTCGGGCGAAGCGGTGCTTCGAGTTGCTGAACATCATATCCGGTCTCAGGTTGATCGTCTTGTACTTGTCACCGAGATGCTCCGAACCAATTTCGTTGACCGAGTTGACACCCTTGAGACATCTCTGCTTAGCGTATTGTTCACAGTCATCGAGGGCATCGGCAATGTGATCCAACATGGCACCCTTAAGATCCTCGGCGAAGGAGAAGACGGAGAAGATACCGGGGTATTTTATCCCGTGGGTGGTTTCTCCAGAGGCAATGATAGCCTCGAGGAGAGTAGCACGAGTAGTTTCGTATACGTCACGAACCGTCTCTTCAATCTTGACATCAACCGACTCGGAAACCTCGGTACTGGCACGTCTAGAAGCTTCAACTTGGGGTTCTAAAGCGAGGAGTTCCATCTTGACTCTTTGGAGTTCGCCATTGGCAACCTCCGAGTTCACAGTGGCGAGGGAAATAAGATCGTTTAGCATGTTAAGAAGATATTTCCGCGCCGGAGCCAGCTTGCTCTTTGCTCTCTTCTCCAATACAAAGCGTCTAAGTGATTCTTCCAAGTTTTGGAAGTCGCGGAGATTCTGCTTCGCCTTGTCATCTGAGCCGCCCTCACCCGGGTCATCACCACCCGGGCCACCATCTGGACCTCCAGGGGCCATTGGGATAGCATTACTCGAGACAAAGTGAACCAACTCTTTGCTCTCCCTGTAGGTATCCGGAGCCAGGTTATTCACCTGGTCAAGAATCTTCTTCTCGCAACGCTTCTTATCACGGATGACGTCGAACCCGTTGACTACCATGAACATGTAGGCCTTTTCAGCGGCCGCAGTGGTGATGAATTCTTGGGCCGTCATGGTGAAGTGGTTGGCGGCGGAGACGACGAAGACGACAACGTCGATTTCTTCTTGACGGGCAAACACAGCGGTAGTTTTGGTAGTGTCGGAGTTGAGACCGGGCGCGTCAATAAGGGCAATGTCAACGACACCGTTGTTCAAGAGACTCTCGTCGATTGTCCGGACATCCTTGACGTAGACTTTGCATTGCAGGTATTTCTCATTGTCGAGAACTAGTTCCTCCAGGTCGGAAAGTGAATATGTGTCGTAGGTACTTTCGTCGTTCCGGTTGTACGTGACTTCATGGTGGACAGCATGAACCTCCTCGATACCTCCGTTGTCTCCTGAGTCTAAAACCTCACAGAAGATTGAAGTACACGGCTGTTGGTCCTCGGGGAGAATCTTCCTCCGCAACAACGCATTACAGAAAGTCGACTTTCCAGCGTTCAAATCACCTGTAATCAACACCTTTGAACTGGTATCCTCAATACGGTCTCTCAAGGCATAAAGATGCTTGATACTCGTAGTGATCTTCCCATCTAACAATGCCGCAATGGAATTCTTCTCCAATGAATGAACCAACTCCGTCTGATGTAACGAGTTCAACTTCAAATCCAACTTCAGCACTGAAAACTCATGTGCAATCTGCGGCGTTACCAATCTCGGAGCATCACCACCAACACTTCCCGCATCTGATCCTGACCCAGTTGCCGTCCTCCGTAATCTGCCTACTCCTTCCTCTCTCGTCTGCATGGGATATGTAGCCGGCCATGTGGCATTAGTCTCTTGTAAACCTCTCAACAACTCCACCACACCGTTAATTGCCCGTCCGAGTGCCGCCCGATGTCTGTTGTACCAGATTTGGTGAATTGCGCCGGCCTGTGGGTTATGGCTCGAGGGGATCGTACTTCCGGCACCTTGGGGTGCTACATCCCAGGATTCTCCCGAGGCAATAGATCCGGCGTAGCCCGAATCCTGCTCGAGCATTTGCTGTAAACGTTGTGTATGTTCGGAACCGGGACCGGTACCGACCGTCATGTAGCCTGCGCCGCTGGCTGGTGGGGATGACGGCGTGGGCGAGGCAACGGCTCTTTCTTTGCCTTTGCCCTTGGCTTTGCCTTTGCCTTTCGGGTCGCTCATGGTTTTTGTCGTGTGAATTGGAGTAGTTGTGGTGGTCGTGAGGCCGAAGGACTTGAAGAAAAAAAGAACACTAAAGAGAGACAATTGGAGCCAAAAACTCACAAAAAAGCCTAAAGCGAACCTAAATCAGAAAATCATCAATATGCATTCTAGATTTTGATTGGTTCGGTGGGGCCCAATGGGACTGTCTTAGAGTGGAAGCCTTATAGTGGCGTCATTCTGGCAGGTCGACCCTAGTAATTGGGGTCTAGCCTACACCGTTATCTTATCAGTCCTCGGTGCTGGGTTGAGCTACATTTGCGACGTCATTAGCTAGGCTCCCGAATTTAAGTTTGCGATTTCACGACGTCACTTTTTTTTGTCGCTTTTAAGAATCACCATCGTTAATCATGAATGTAAGTATTTATTGAAGCGTCTTCTTTTCCGAAATGTCCTAACACCTACAAGGTCCTCGAATACATGTTCGGAAAGCGCATGACGCCCGCGGAGCGTCTCCGTAAAAATCAACGCGCAATCGACAAAGCCATCCGCGAACTCGACCAAGTTCGTAACAAGCTTGAACGTCAAGAAAAGACTCTTATCGGTCAGATAAAAACCAGTGCCAAGCAAGGCCAAATGGGCGCCTGCAAGATCCAAGCCAAGGATCTTGTCCGCACTCGCAAGTGAGTTGTTTCTGTTCTTTATTGTCATACATGTATACTAACCAACCCCACTCCACTTAATACAGATACATTGAGAAATTCTACAACATGCGTAGTCAACTTCAGAAGATTTCGCTCCGTTTACAAACCCACCGAACCAACGAACAAATGACCAGCGCCATGAAAAACGCCACCATGGCCCTTGGCTCCATGAACAAATCCATGAACCTCCCTCAACTCCAAAAGATCGCCATGGAATTCGAACGGGAAAACGACATGATGGATCAGCGACAAGAGTTCATGGATGAAGCCCTCGACGACGCCATTGACGTTGACAACGAGGAGGAAAGTGAGGAGGTCGTTGATCAGGTTTTGGCCGAGATTGGCGTTGATATGGGCGATTTGCTGGGCGAGACTCCGAGTGGATTAGCGAGAGAAGGGGTTAAAGAAGGCCGGGTTGCCCAGGCTGTTGGTGTCGGTAGTGGCGGGGCTTCGGGGGGTAATGACGACGATGCTGATGATTTACAGTCGAGATTGGATAGCTTGAGAAAGTAGGATCACATGAAAACGGGGTCATTCGGCGTTGGGGTTATCTATTTTGTTTTCCTTTCATATTGTTTGAATATCTGTCTTTTTTTTTCGTGCGTGTGTGTGAATTTTCCAATTTGGAGGCTGATAACGGAGTCCCTTCCAAGAGCATACGGCCCAATAGTCTAGTTGGTTAGGACGTCGGATTCTGATTCCGTAAGCCCAGGTTCGAATCCTGGTTGGGCCTTTCCTTTTGTGTCTTGATTTTTTTGCGACTTTTTAAACACATTTTCACGTTTTAGTTTCAATCAGTCCACAAGGCTGACGTCTCCAACCCCTCGGCGGCTATAACCCACTAACGCCGATTTCAAAGAGCTCTAACAAAAAACGAACCAACCACAAACTATACATACGCGCTCAGCTCTTTCTTACTTTTACTTTTTCTACTATTTCATTTTGTTACATACACTACAGAACCTACCAATGTCCTCGAAAAAACGCACACTCTCTGTCCCTGGAGTAAACTTGTTAACCCGTGTATTTGGGACATCCCCAGATACTACATCCCCATCCCCTCTTGGCGCCGTAGAAGCGCACTCTCAAAGCCCCAAAAGCGCTAGCTGGAAACGTGCCACAGTGGGGGACCCGTCTCAAGATAAAGGCGCATCTGGCTACTATGGTATCACCAGTGATGGTGGGGTCAAGAGGGAAAAATCCCCGTTTTCTCAAAGAGGCTTAAAAGTTGATACGAATGTTGACGGAAAGAAGAAGAATGGTGGAAAGGACAAAAAGAAGTCGGTTAGAGATCCACAGACTGGTCGTTCGATTACGTCTGGTGAAGCTGCTGACATGTTCCCAGGATCGCTAGGGGCTCAGAAGGGAAAAGGCTGTAACAGTAGCTGTGACAGCGGGCCGCAGGAGCTTAACGGCCCACCTGGATCAGCGGACACAGGGCATTTGAGACGGCCGTCAGAAGTGCCCTTTGCTTCTCGCCATTCCCAAAAAGAGAACAAGAGTGGAAAGAAACATAAGTCAAAGAAGTCAGATTCTACTGCCACATCATCGACTCTTTCAACGTCGCCTGTGTCGGATAAAAAACGCCGTGGATCAGTAACTACGTTTCTACAATCAGCCCGCCAATCTCTCTCACTAGGAATCAATATCGGTCCAAGCTCCTCATCGACCTCGTCAACTGCAGCATCAACCAAACAACAATCCCTCTTCAGCCACCGGCGCGCAACCTCGTCATCCGACTCCACCGGAACCGCAACAACCGACGCCACGTCTACCGATCCATCGCCCATACTTTCTTTGCCGAACAAGGCCTATCAACAGCCACTATCTACATCGCCCGTGTCCGCTTCGGTTAGGGCCACGGCTATTGCTGCGGAGAAGACTAACGCGGCAGCTGCAAAGAGGGCAGAGAGAAGTCGGCGCGACTCGAAAATTAAAGAGCGCGAACGCGGGGATAGTGCTAGGAAGATGGGGAATACAGCCGGTGTGGCCCCGCCGGGAGGTGTCAATTCGGCGGGGACGACGGAACCTACGGGGATTTCGTCGTTTAGAGTGGGGACTTGGGAGGATCGGAATCGCAAGTGCCGGAGAACCATGGAGGATACACATGCTTACTTGTATAACTATTTGGAGGTACAGCCGGGGACGACTACTGCTACGGCATCGGGAGTTACTTCGGGAGAGTTGATTACCAGTGATAGTGGGTATTTCGCAGTGTTTGACGGTCATGCGGGGTCCTTTGCTGCGGAATATTGTGGATCGAATATGCACCGGATTTTGGCAGAGACTATCCATGAGAATCCGGGGACTCCCATTCCCGAGTTACTAGATCAGGCGTTTATGAAGACGGATTCTCTTCTGGATACAACGTCAAAAAAGGGTCTTTCTGGGTGTACAGCTGCACTTGCCATGATTCGCTGGGAAGACCGTGTCCCGACAGAAAAGTCGTCACTTGGTAGTCAAGCTCTTTTGGCGGCGGCTGTTACTGCTGCTGCTACTGCGTCAACGTCGGGTTCCGATAAGACACATAAGGCCGGGGGGACAACTCCCGAGTCTATTGCCCATCATGAATCGCGACTTAAACCTAGTGCTCTTCGTCAACGAGTCCTTTATACGGCTAATGTTGGTGATGCGCGAATTATCCTGTGTCGCGATGGGAAGGCACAACGACTTTCGTATGATCATAAAGGAAGTGATGCTGTTGAGGCAAGGAGAATCACACAGTCGGGAGGACTGATTTTGAATAATCGAGTTAATGGAGTTTTGGCTATTACGAGAGCGCTGGGAGATCATTATTTGCAGGATTTGGTGACGGCGCATCCTTATACGACAGAGACGGTTATTAAGGCAGGACATGATGAGTTTATGATTATTGCTTGTGATGGGGTGAGTTTTTTTGTTTTACAAGTTTTGTATATGCTCAATGATTGCTAACATGTGGATACTTTAGTTATGGGATGTCTGTACTGATCAAGATGCAGTAGATCTCATCCGGAATGTCGAAGACCCTCAACAAGCTGCAAAGGATCTCGTTGAACATGCTCTTGATCGATTCAGTACTGATAACCTTTCTTGTCTGGTTGTTCGTTTCCTTGACCCTTCTAAATTAGGTGGGCCAGGTGATTCTAATAACAATAGTAGTGGAAGTGGTGTATCTTCTCCGCCTGTTACACAGAGTGACGTTGATTTTACGCCTACAGCTTTAGATGCGGTAGTTGCGGAGGAGACAAAGTAACAAGTAGTTTTGGTGTTTTATTATCTTGAAGTTATTATGAATACATTGTGTCAAACTTAGGGTTTATCAATACAAAGGGTTACCATATAGGGGTGGAAATTTGAACAGTTGCACGGATTTGAGCTTTGAAACGTAAGGGAGGATTTTATGTATGGACCTTAAAGGAAGGATAGAATCTAGGGAACTTCTCAGATGATGATAGGAGCAAGACAAGGGGTAATTAATGCAAGCACTTTGGATTTTGTCATTTCGGTTGTTGATGGGGTTGGATTGTAGAGCGGCAGGTTGGGATTTCGGTGGCTTTTTTTTTTCTTTTCTTTTTGGGAAGTGACATACATAGGTTATGGTTGATATTGTACATAAATGGACTGGACGGGATTACATGCAGGCACTACCGTAAGGATGGGATGAGGATAGGGACCCTGTGGTGGTTAAAACGTAAACGCGTTTGTTCGATCAAACAAGGTGCGACGTGTTGGGATTGATGGGACTGGATTAGGATGCTTCTGGATCTCCTTTTTAGGCTGAAGGGATGGATTTGGTAGTGTATGTTCGTAGGTAGATTTATATCATTGATCAAGAAAAGATTCACAACTAAAAAGTTACATACATTGTAATACGTACGTTCTATCCTTTTAGATTCTCTTGATCACGACTTGGTTTGATTTGACTTTGAAGCTTTGAGCTTTGAGCTTTGTTCACCTAGGCGAGACGAACGAACAAATACTTAATAGACGAACGGACAGAACAGACATATACACAGACAGGGTCTTTCTTTCTACGAGACGAGCCCTGTTCTTAACCTATCGTTTGTTCTTATTACATACATTCCTTCAGCTTCTTAATATCCTCGTTTTCGAAAGACGCCTATTCTTAATCCAATTCATCCGAAACAAACGAAAAACTACATTACATAGCCGTCCCGATCAGAGTCACGGGATCCCAACAATACATAACATACATACATCCTCCGGACCCCAATGACCGGCTAAAAAAATGTCTCTCAACGGCCTAGACCACCCCACCGTGTCTACCGCGCACACGGCGGCCCTCGGCCATCCGTCCGGCTGGTTCCTCCTTAGTTATGCTGCGCGTGATGAGGTGGTTTTGCATGCCGAGGGATCGGATGGCTATGGGGAGATGCGTGGCGTTATTGAGTGTTATGGAGAGCCGAGTATTTTGTATGGCTTTTTGATGTTTTTTGGCCAGAGGGTTTTGGTCAAGTATCAACCTGAGGAGTGTTCGCGTTTGTTGCAGGGTGAGTTGACTATCTATCAATGGAGTTCGGAAGAAAGATTTGCTAACCATGATTGATTATAGCACGCGCAATGGTCCATTTTAATATGCTTTGTGATAAGTTCCAATATGACCATCTCTACGATATAATAACACCCTTACAACTTCGACAAAACAAGCTAGCAGGCTTCTGCGATCTCGACCCTGATGACCTTCCACCTCCGAATTCCCCACAGAACAGACCCTCGCCGCCACCGGAACCCGTAGTTGAAGTTCCCGAACTTCCCACCCTCGAAGAGACTTCTGAACCGGTAGAACCAGCGTCTGTTCCGGCACCGCCTAGTGTGATTTCCATGACGGAATCGAATCTTCCGGAAATCACAACCACCCCTACAAATGACTATCATATTCCGTTCCCACCGGATGATTACACGCCTAGTTATAAGCCCAAGGTGCTACTGACGGCGCGTCCAGCGGAGCCCAATAGGCCGAGTAGTTCTGCGTCGGCGACGGCACGGTCGATTTCGTCGTTGCCGGTGGGGTTTAAAGCGAAGAAGGAGAAGGAGAAAAAGAAGGATGCTGATGAGGTATCTATCTCAGAGAGACCTAAATCAGCGGGTCTATCTGTTGTCGAATCAATGGTTCCTCCCCCACCTAGTCCAACCGTCAGCGTAACAAGTACCAAGGAGAAGATGTCACCTGAGAAGATGCGTCTTATGAAGGCGATGAAGTTGCGCGAGAAGAAGAAGTCGGAGGAGAGAAAGAAGGTGGAAGCTACAAAGGGCGAGGACGAAGAAGAAGATGAGGATGACGACGAGGAAGATGATGAGCATGATGAGGATGAGAAGGAGGTCGTTTCAACTATTGCCAGTTCTGTCGAAGGGGAAGTCGAGGCCATTGTTGTGAAACCTACTGAAGAGGAGATTACCATTGTAGAGGAATCTATCCCGGTAGTTGCCGTTGAGATTCCGGAGGTCCCGGGACGGGGGGAGTTGAGTCCTGTTGTGGAGGTTGATACGCCTTTGGAGAGTACGCCTTTGGAGGGTATGATGGCGGGAGAGGGAGAGGGAAAGAGAGAGGTTAGAGAGGATGTTGTGGAAGCTGTTGTGGAACATGTTGTGGAGACGGATGTGGGACGTGAAGTTGAGGAGTCCAAGGTCGAGGTTGAGGTCGAGGTTAAGCCTGTTGAGGAGGTCAAGGTTGTTGAAGTTCCTGAGGTTGTTGAAGCTCCCAAGGTCATGGAAGAGGTCAAGCCCATTGAGGTTGCCAAGGTCGTCGAAGAGGTCAAGCCTGTTGAGGTGACCAAGGTTACGGAAACTCCCAAGGTCATTGAAGAGGTCAAGCCTGTTGAGATTGCCAAGGTTATCGAAGCTCCCAAGGTCGTCGAAGAGGTCAAGCCCATTGAGGTTGCCAAGGCCACTGAAGAGACCAAGCCCGTTGAGGTTGCCAAGGCCACTGAAGAGACCAAACCCGTTGAAGCTCACACGACTGCCCAAGAGGCCACGCCCGTTGATACTCCCAAAACATCCTCTCCGACCCCCCCCTCCCACGAAATGCCACCACCCCCTCGCCGCCGCCCCTTCGACCCAATCCAGACCCCCACCTCTCAAGTCCCAAACACCCTCAACACCCCCTCA
>NETU01000370.1:31234-42111 GCA_003032515.1 Huntiella decipiens | reverse complement strand
TGGGGGGACCCCAGCCCACATGTGTAGAAACGCCGTGGGTGTCGTCTTGTACGCCGGGATTGAAGGAATACTAGATGATGTGTCAGATTATACCCTGTCTGTAGGTCATTTCTAGGGTTGGGGTTTCTGTATAACACACGTTATAAACTTATGATCACTGATATCACTACAACCGATAACAAAGACCAAAGGATCCATCTTTTTGATGCGGTGGTGTTGTCATACCCCCAAAACGCTAGCAAGGTGATAATAAGTTGTTATATAATAGGCGTTGAATAAGATGGACAGTAAAATGGTCATAGATTACGAGCTGGCAACTAATTCTCCGTAGCCAAAGAAGAAGAAGACCATAGGATTACAATGGGTCCTTTACGCCTCATAATTCACTCGGGATACTTGTTGTATCACAAGCGCGCTTTCAATCGATCGGGAAAGGTAGCAATCTAGGGTTAGCCACTGAGTAGTCATGACTTGTCAGCCAGGTCTAACAAGCGACATTTATACATCAGCATCAGGGTATGCATGGGAATCAGCAAAGGTCAGTTATGGGTGAGGGTAGTTTAGAACCGTACGATGGTTCGTCATAAAAGAGGCTATGTATATTCTACGCCACAACGTTCACAACATTGAGAAGAGTCAAACTTGCACGTATAATATGCATTTATGCTAAGTGGGATAATTTCTCTTAATAGTGGTATTAAAAATCAAAAGTAACAAAGGAAATGGCTTGAGTTACCCATGCTTACAGGGTCACACAAGATGCAAAGTATGTTGGTTGCGTTAATCATACGAATCGTACCCCTAAATTAGGAGATGATAGTGGTGTTAAGAGTGGGGATAGCATAACAGAGCTCACCAACCGGTGTGTCAAGGCTGAAGACCTTTCCAGACCAGATATCGTTGAGGTAGCCGGTAATATCAATGCTGAACTGAGACTTAACATCAATACCGTTCTTGATGCTAGTGTCGCAAGCAGCGGGAAGATCACCGTAGAGAAGGGGGTCACTGCCGGTACCCTCGAGAATAAGACCCTGCTCACCAATAGCCTCAAGGCTGTTAGCCAGGCGAGGGGACAGCTTGAGACCAGAGTGGAGGTGGACAGCATTGAACAGGTCAAGAGAAAGGTCGACGGCGATGTCAATGTTGGGGTTGGCAGAGCCGGCAACACGGTCGTGGGCAATCAGTGAGCTACCGTACTCAACCTTGTCCCAGCCGGAAACGTTGGACTGGTTGAACTGGCGGATGTCCCAGTGCACCTTGCCATCGGGAATCTTCAAGTCGACCTCGGCGGTAATGTTGGCGGGAACGTTGACGTCCAGTTCGATACCGGCAGCGAAGGTCAGGTTGGAGCCCAGAACAATGATACCGGGAACGTTGATCAGAGTGTAAGACAACTGATCGGGAGTGTACTTGAAGGTATCGGCATAGGCAAAGTGAGCATCGGCAGTCAAGGAGACAGAAGAGTCCAGGTTCACATCCATGTCAAAGTACATCTCAAGCAGTTTGCCCTGGAGGAACGAGTAGTTAAGTTTACCGCTGAAGGTAATAACAGTGTGCAACTTAGCCGAGTCCAGAGCAACAGAGGCATACTCGTTAGACCAGAAAGTGGTAGAGGGGACGTCAATGTCGAAGGGGACAGGGAAACCACCACCAATAGCGATGCGCTTGTCGACACCGCTGCTGGCAAGGGGGATACCGGTGAAATCCATAGCCATGGCGTGAGCAATATCGGACATCTCGGCACGGGCAGCATCAACAGTGATGGTGAGCGAAGAGGCATCACCGGTGGCAGAAGCGCCGGTCGCGGTGAAGAAGCCACGCTCCTCTTCAAGGTCACAGTCTACACCGTGGTTGGTGATCAGGGAGATAGTCTCATCGTTGTTCCAGTCCGCAAGCGCGTTCTCGTAGGCAGTCTTATCGGAGAAGGTAACAACGACCTTGCCAGAGGGGCAATTAACAGAGCTGACCTCAGGAATGTCCTCGAGCATGACAGCGTTGACAGCAAGGTCAAGGCTCATACCGATGGCACCAGTGGCAGCGTTGTCAAGAGAACCGTAGTACATGGTGACGTTGGAAGCAGGAGTTACCGTACCGGTCTTGTCGTTGGCGGTGACGGGGACGTAGACTTTGGTGGCGTTAGCCGGAGTAGCCCGGGCAGAGACCTCGGAGTGGCGGATACCCTGGTTGACGGCGGGAGCAGCCATGGCGGGGACGGCCAGGGCAGTAGCGAGAAGAGCAGATTTTGTGAGCATCTTGACGGGTTGAAGGGTATATACTGAAGAAATGAGTGGATGAATGAGTGTGTGAATGGATGAATGAATGAATGAATGAATATGCTTGGAATGATGCAGAAGGGCAATTCGATGCAAAGTTGGTGATGCTAGAATGAGTGAAAGTGAAGATGAGTGCTTGAAGATCAAGTAACGATATGTGACATTTGGAGCGATATCACATTAATCTTTATACTCATCCTTCTCTTGGGCCACGGCCATCGACGATGTCTACACTGTCCTCCGTTCATCGCATATTAGCATGCTTAACGTCATCATGCATTGGTATTTACTGGCGTTTACGGTGTCGTTAGTGGCTCGAGCACCAACCATGGACTCGGCATCTGTCAGGCTAAACCCGGTTCAATCTGGCATCACTGTACACACAGACCACGTAATAGAGCACCGGCACGACAGTTTATTTTAGTGACCGCGCTGGCTACGAACGCACTGTCGCAGTATCCACATCTACTGCTCGGGTAGATAACTTGTGGTCTAAAATAGCAAGTTGCCTCTATTTGTGTGTATAAACTCATTTGGCGATGCCGTAGCGGCCAATATTACTGTGAACCGTGTAGTCATTCGTCACAAGAAACTTAATGTCAAGGACTGAAGTCCAGGATTTGAACGTGCCTATATTTAGATAAATCGTTATCAACTCACCCTCATTATCCAACTGTCATATAATGGTATGTCACGGCTGGGCAGTTTATATGGCATGCAAGCGTGAAATTTGTAATGTAAAAACGTCGAGGGGAAAGATGCTCTTCTTGGAATGTCAATCCTCGTGTAGCCCACTCAGGACCATAATCGTGTGCGCGATAACCCCATCAATTTTGGTAGATAGGAATCCAGGGGTCATGAACTTAGATTCGTTCTTCTTGGTCAACATGTTGTCGTCGTTCGAATGCCATCGGTAGCTAATGGCGGAGTATTTGACGTGGGTATTGCCAATGTGGACCACACATCGCTTTTGTACGCCAACAAGACGGAATGAAACAGGGAACTTTAAAGGCAAAATTAGTTTGGGACATCAACAACGACATCTTGTTGCTTACAGCTATGATGTTTATTGGAAGATCCTGTAGAACTTTGTAAACACTCTTACAACGATGTGTCCAGCACCCCCTTTAGAAATAAAGCATTGAATCGAAGTTTGTCGCACATCACATCGATCTCCCTTTGAGTACTACTTAGGGATATCTCAAAGTCTCCGGCGTACTCGAGATTTGGCTGGTTGTCTCCCTCCAGATATCATTCCAACGTGAGCCGAAGCTAAATGTAATCGCCAAAGACTTTAAAGTCGTCACCAAAAGGGTAAAAAAGATCGAGCCCGACTGATTTTATCGCAACGTTTGCACAAATGTTAGATATCACATGCAGCCGTTCAACTATAGCCAGTACTATTTGAAGAAACGCTAGACATCCGCATGTCAGTCCAAGTCGTGCTAAGAGCTTGTCAGTCGTCTCCCTAGGGAATGGGTTCCACGGTTTTCGCTCCTTGACATCCGGTGGTTGTTCTTGCAGACAGAGAACTCATGACAACTGAACGATAACAAATATAACTATCTTGACCCCTTCTTCATACTCTGATATTCACAGCGATAACCACACTTTAGCACAGCACTACACTGGTGACTTACCGGTTTGCCCAACAAACCGATCCCAATGTATGTTGGATATATCAACGAAAGGATCAGAAACATTGTTTGACTTACACATCTGCGGTTGCACGTTTATCCATATACGGGATAAAGTAGGCGTGATAGTGATGCTTGAATCCCAAATCTCTGACAGGCTTTGTCGGCGAGCCGTCTTCGTGACCGCGCATGCTTGCCCCCCAAGGCGTCTGCGGGAATTACTTTCATACAATTCAAGCTTCTTTCACTGTCTGGGACACACCCCGAAGCGAATGCACCTGGTTACCGTTGTCAACAGTTACACCCACCATAGCTCAAGTAAGCCCGTGACGGTGACATTTTTCCAAGGAACGGTCATTTTTGTTCGGGCTAGAATGATAACCGTCGCTGGAAATGTACCATAGAATGGACTTCAGTTGGCAGTGCGACGAAGGTTTAGCTCGGACGATGCACGAACGCGAGCCCAACGGAGCTTCCGTCTTTAGAGGCATCGGTGTGGATCACCTTGCACTCTTCCGCTGCCGCTTTAAACAAGGCTCTTCCTTGGTCAATGTGAACCACAGCTAGTTCCGTCCGGTAACTAATGTCGACATCATGGGTAGGTTAGCTACTCCAGAAGCAGAATCTATTGAACCAAATGAATAAATAAATGTCGACATCCACCCCAGATATTGAGAACTCACTGGGTGCTACCCTGTTCACCACATACAGATCCCCGTTTGTGCTGTAGTAC
The DNA here is from genome assembly GCA_003032515.1 of Huntiella decipiens. Classification (NCBI taxonomy): domain Eukaryota; kingdom Fungi; phylum Ascomycota; class Sordariomycetes; order Microascales; family Ceratocystidaceae; genus Huntiella; species Huntiella decipiens. The sequence goes on along the minus strand of NETU01000370.1, from coordinate 37,468 downwards.
TACGTCTAAACCTCTTACTACCAAAGTGTTCTTGGTGTGTGACGGAGATCTTTCTGTCCCTTGTTGACGTAGAGGCTACAAAGCGGTTGGTGTCACTGCGACATAAAACATGGGACAGTTTTCCCGCGGCACACAAGACTCCTGAAGAGTTGAAAGTTGGGATTAGTGGGAAAAGGAGGAGGGGTGAAAAGGGCTATCAATGCGTCGATATTCTTGTTCCGACGCTAAATAGTAGGATATGTTAGACATGCCAAAGTGAATCGATTCACAACTGGATGTTATACCTAAGTGGGTTTGAAGTACTGCATTCTACTTCAGATGTGGATTGTATGTTACGGGCCTACCGTCGTTGAACAATTCAAATGGTCAGGAAGTCCCATTTATTCACTATGAACTGATGTCCCCCTTACTCATAATCTGTGCAAAAACTAATACTAATGTAACACAATATTTTGGAACGAAGGATTCTCTTTCAGCCAGTTACAACAAAAGAACGGCCGAACAACTGGTTTTCTTCGCTTCTGGTGAGCCACGCGGCGGCTACGTTTTTGCATTTTGTTCAGACCAAGGGTGGTACAATGCAGGGCAGCCCTACGTTTGGCCGGGACATCCTCCGGTTCTTCTTGTCTTGAAAACTTTCGCTTCAATGACCGGCGGGAATGTGTAGATTTTGCAATGGGGAATTCTACGAGCACAGGGTCCGGCTTGTCACAGCATGTAGGCGAGCCGGATTTGGAATTCTGTGATTCCTGTTGGGAGAGGTCACAGCATTGACGCCTGGTGAACTTGAAGATAGACTTCTTTCGTGGCCACGGATTGTAGAGGCGTTGTCTCTTGAGGGTGGTTAATGTTTGAATCGCCATTTGTCGGATCTTGGCAAGCTTTTCCAGGGGGGAGGGGGGATTTTCTAGTTTGTCCCAGCGCCGGCCAACACGGCGAGCGTGGACTATAGCAGCGCCATTAACAACCCACGGGGGATGAAACCCTTTAATCACGATTTCAAACGTGCGACCATATTTTTTGCTATACATCGGGATTGCCAAGTATTTTGAGCGAGAAGGGCCAGTTTTCTTGTTGATATCGAGGTCAAAGGTTTCACTTGGCCTCACAAGCCTAGTCCTCGCTCGAATAAGAAGTTGCCTTTCAGAAAGTTGATTAAGCATAGATATAGGCAAGCCCATCTGCCGGACGAGAGATATTCGCTTCTGGGGTGCCATGTGAGCGTGTAAGACCATGCATTTATCCCAATCGACTATCGCCCCAGACTCCTCCCATCTTACTGGACGGAATAAGTGACTCCAGGACCAAGTAGGAAACTGACTATTAGGTTTGCCATTTTTCCCCATCGGCAACCAACAAAGAGAATACTGTATCCTCTGGGTGGGAATCCCAAAGACATGCACAATCTTTCGGGTTTTAAAAAGACCAGAAATTGCATTAATTCTGTCAGCAGGAAAAGCAAGTTCACGATAACAATATTCCCGAATCAAATCGAGCGCAGATTTTGATGATACTGTTGTGCATTCTTTTAGACGATTTGGCTCGTTTGTCACGTCCGCCTGGTGATATGTGACCATTGGACAATTTATGTGCCATAGGATTGTGGAATCAGTGAAATAAAGACGACGAGGAGAAAGATATTCTTCCTGCATTGTCCATCCGCGTGTCCTCCACTCTACTTCCCTAATCTTTCGCAGGCTCATGTCTTCGTAAGTTCCCCAGCATCGACTATCTGAGCTTGGATCAAACCTTTGATTGAAGTTTCGAGTGTATCCTGGGAGTCCCGAATGAATCTCTTCAGAAAGAGCACATATCATGGTCAGGTAGGAGCTGGAATAAATATCCCCCATTGCATAGATTTGTTCGGCCTTTTCTTTTTCGTCGCCCTGCATGATGCAGTATCGATCAATCCAGATGTACGGGATTTCGAGAAGTTGGGCGATAGTCATACAGTCATACAGCGTTTTGGACATTGTGTCCAGAGACAAAGAGCCAGGCTGTGTGAGTTGGTCTTGCGTCGTGCGGGTGAGCATGTTCTTGTCTTCAGGGTCCCATCTGTAGCTGATCGCCGAGTATCGAACATGGTTGTTTCCGATGTGCACAACACATCTTTTGTTGACGTCTATTAGGCGAAAGGATGCGGGGTATTCTGTATTACATTGTCAGTTATTAGTCATTAATTCTCGGTAATTAGTCCTACCTGTCGTCTGTTGGATACCCTTTTGGTGGTAAACCTGGAACTGATTCTGTATATGTTGCTTCAGTACCTTGGGGTTACATCGAAGGAAGTCGCGATACGCCAGCCCCGGTCCCTTGACGTCTCTTATTGAAGATATCCTGACATCAACCGAACGCGATAGAGACTCTCGATCCTGCGCGCACCATTGAATTTCCAGTTCGATGTCTAATTCAATGCGATATCTCATCGATATCTGAACGCAGCTAGGCATTCGTCGCATATGGATACGTTCAATTCGCACTAGGTTGTTACGCCATTCGGGTATATCTAGCAACATCCCCCGTGCTAAAGCGAAACACACGGGACAATCTGGGGAAAGTCCAAGTCGTTTCAATCCCGCATGATAACGTTTTTCGGGGATGGACCACTGAGCAAGTCCGTCCTCCCCAAAATTTGTTGGGCAATGCAATAGTTGTTTGATGTCGTCGTCTTCAAAGGAGAACCAATCGGGGTCGTTGATAGTGTAAGATTCTTCATGCCAGTTCTTGGTTTTCGTTTTCTGATCGTCCAAGCACGCTTCGCAGTCTTTGACAACCATCTGACTGATGATCATCTCCGTGCAAGATGAACACCAATCCTGGTTACGGGCCACACTATCCACAACTCGACGGTTGTATTCCGCACACGATTCTCGTTCATAACCTGCCACTCGGTTGTGGAGAATTTCGTTACCTCGCTAGACTTGTTAGCATATTATCTCTATTTGAACGCCTATCAAGGGAATATTGTACCTCTTGAGTGTCAACCCACGACAACGCACAAAACCATGACCTCGGAAATTGTAAGAGGCGAAGTTCTTCGCGACATTCGCCCCAAAGTACTTCAAACATTCTTTTGTTCAAATTCAAATATAGAAGTAGTTGAATCTAATCAAAAACAGCTAAGTTGGTATTCCGCCGCTATGGTGAAGTAAATATTGTCTACAGTCAGCCTGATTCCACAGGAACCAGGCAAGCCCTCACACACCCAATATTTTTAGGCAAAAGCCAAATCCACAGTAAACAGCGTATCTACAATGTTACATAATTATGTTATCTCCAGCCAATCATTCCTGTCATCCTGCATTCTAAGCAAATCCGATTCACACTTTACACCGCAAAAACCGGCATGTGAAGATTGGTATTCTCTCTGACCTGTCACAGTCTTCGTTTATTTGTGTGTTTATTTGTTTCCATTAATACCTGATTAGCAGGCCCCATGCCACTTTTTTCAGGCTGGGGGACAGTTGAAGACCGCCCAGTTAACCCCTATTTTCCACCGCGTAACCCTAACGTACATTCATTCATCCCCGCTATCCGGCCTTGCTACCGTAGGCGCCCTAGGATCATCCCCACCTTATGCAACGCCAACACCACACTTCTGTAATAAAAGGAACGATGAAGCACCTCATATGCACCTCTCGCCGTCTTGTTTTCTCAATAACGGCTTGGCAAGCTTTGCTCTCCCCTTCGTCATTCTCAGCAGTCTAGAAGTAAAAAGTCTCGACCACGCATGAGGTCTTCTCCGGCACGTCCACAAATGGAAACTATCCTTCTCTCCTCCATATCTCTTGCAACTTGTCTTGGTGTCATGGGTTTTGTCGCAGATTTAGGGCTCTAGTTCCCCGTCTGTTGGTGTGCCCAAGATATTGGCACCGACTTGCTGAGCACAACGGCAATAGACGTCAGCCTCCGGTATGATACTGTCAATTTTAAACCCACCCCGCAGCGATGGGCGCCCCGATAGTGAGGTCCTGGAACTTCTGATACCGTACATATAGTACTGGAACCACCACTACATAGAGGAATAGAGGGAGAACAACTTATAGGTTCTCCCAACTTCATTGCGTGATTGAATTCCCTAACACTATGCATCAGCAAGTCTAGTCAGGCTAAGCCACAATCTTCCTACAACGCTTCTGTAGATTGCAGTAGTAAATATTGGAGATTTGCTTGTACTTTTGCACTCTATTTCTCAACCCATTCTATCTTCAGACAGGATAAGCACGCTTGAACTCTCGGCACATCCGCAAAGTTGACTCTTTGCTTGATAGCCTACTATTTTGACCGATTGTCCCACGATGCAAGTTAATTGTTCGGTATTATAAATAGTACTGCCATCTTTATCATGCCTTCATTCATTTTCGGCGCCCAAGTCAGCCTGGATAGAAGCATGTCTCTATGAATGCAGGCGTCTTGTTCTCCATCACTCACCAATCTTTCATCCTTGACAATCTTATTTCATATTTCAATCTTGATCTCAGCACAAGCCTCTCCATCCTACTTACAGAATCATGTTCTCGTGGACAATTGGGTCGCTCAACATGGTAGATGTTAAACTGCATTGCTTTCTGCAGATACTTAACATTCCAATATATCGTATCTTTCAAGCCGCCCGGTGGAATACTCGACTTTTTAAAGTCTTGCACTGCATTGAAGTAGTCCAAGTATCAATGTTACACGGATCATTAGTGTCGAGTCCGTTGTCTTGTGTTACTGCGGAGAAGCGGGGATTTTGCCACAATCTATAGCGCGATATTATGTACATACATACATACATGTGGTCACGAACCACCGATGATGTATACAGTTAGATGAGGAAACAGAAAGCGATAGTACAGACAGTTGAATTTATTGTTTTAATCCATGACTGGTGTTTCTGGATTTGTGCGCAAACAGCTACACACTACGACTTGCCTTGAGAATGCCACGATCACCAGGGCATTCTGTTGAATACAACACGAGGCCAGCATTCACAGAGCGAGTATCATTCTATCGGCGCATACGCGGCCTTGTCGTAGAGTCCTAAAAGTAGCGGTACGACGATCACCTCAGCCAAGGTATCCCATGAAGTCCCGTAGTGTCCCGCCGTCTCCTCAACGCAAAGTCCCCGTATCTTCACAGGTAGGGTCCAACCCGAATGCCCCACTCAAAGCCCACCATCGCGGCCCGTCATTCCTCCGAATGGTCCGTGCTTCTAAAATCGTTAACCGCATTCTACCAAATAGGAAATATTCACAGGTGCTGTCTCGCCCGATATACAGTGGCAACCAGTGACGCGGCAAATTCGGGTTCTAGAGACGAGTAATTTTTACAAATCCACTACGTACTCATGTTGATATCTCCCTCTTGCTTCACGGATTTAGGAAGTAACACCTAAACTCCACGGAACAGTGCCACGACGATCACCGATATTTCCGGATCACATTGCGGAGGTGGGGTATAGGGTTAGGGTAGAATGTGTATATATTGAGTGTGACGACAGCGACTTGAGATGTTTCTGTTTTGAAATTTAAAGTGTATCTCACCTGGCAAACGACTCACAACTATCGCCATGCCTACGATCCTAAACAAACAAGTCCCCCGCATCGGGTATGGCATGATGGGTACGTACGTCATCACTACGATCCCGCAAGCCCCAAACTAACATCCTTAGGCCTAACCTGGCGCCCCACCCCGTCCACGCAGCCGCAAGCCTTCGCGGCTCTCGACGCCACCCTGGCTAACAACGCCAACTTTTGGAACGGCGGTGAATTATACGGGACCCCCGAATACAACAGTCTGCATCTCCTGAATTCGTATTTCACCGAACACCCGGAGGCCGCGGAGAAAGTCGTCTTGTCGATGAAAGGCGGTCTTATCCCCGGCTCTTTAGTCCCCGATGGATCCCCCGCTGGTGTCCGTCGGACTCTAGATACCGTGTTAAAGGTTCTCGATGGCAAGAAATTCGTCGATATCTTTGAGTATGCCCGGCGTGATCCCAAAGTAGACTTTGCAGAGACGCTGAAGACGATGAAGACGGAATATGTCGATACCGGGAAAATCGGTGGGATTGGCTTGTCGGAGGTTAGCGCGGCGACTATTCGCGAGGCTGTCAAGTATGTCAAGGTTGCTGCCGTTGAAGTGGAGATTAGTCTGTGGGCACGCGATTGTCTCCATAACGGTATCCTTTCCACATGCAAGGAACTCGGGATTCCGGTGGTTGCGTATAGTCCCCTTGGTCGCGGTGTAAGTCCT
>NETU01000370.1:6164-31224 GCA_003032515.1 Huntiella decipiens | reverse complement strand
AACGCTATATAAACTAACATCATCTAGGCTCTCACTGCCACATGGAAATCACTCGATGAAATCCCCGCAGACCATCCTGTCCACCACTACCCCCGCTTCAACCCCGCAAACTACGGCCACAACACCAGTCGTCTTCCTGCTTTCCAGGCTCTCGCCACCCGCCTTTCGATGACCCCGGCACAACTTGCTCTCTCGTGGGTGATTTCTCTGCCCTCGTACTGGCCCGAGTCAGTCCCCGCGGATCTCCTAGTTATCCCCGGAGCCACTACCGTTGAGCGTATCCAGGAGAACACCAAGGGTCGTATTCTAGACAAGGAAACCATGGATGAGATCGAACAGATTTGGGACGGATTCGAGCCCGAGGGCGAACGGTACATGAAGGGTGCTTTGATGAACACTTAAATGTAGCTAGGGTTACCAATAGGGTATCTATGACGTCACGTGCTCCTTTTTCAAAGTAACAAATATATATATGTACACAACAATTCGAAAGACACAAATCTAGTTTACAGAGCCTTGACCTTGCCCGCCTTGGCGCCAGGCTTGACCTTAAGAGGACTATTCTCCTCGACATCCCGAATCTTCATAGAAACCTTCCGAGCCTCTCCCAACTTGAGGACCTTTGTAACCAGCTCACTCTTATCATTCAACGCGACAATGTCGTCACTTCCACCAATAGAAATCCCGTTGACCATGATGTTAGGAACGGTCGAGCGGCCAGTTTTGGTGGAAAGTAGTGATTGGATGGCGGGTCCCTGAGGGTGTAAATCGAGTTCGACGACGTATGGTTCTGGTTCAATTTGATAGGTTGTCAAGAGGAGGTGCTTTGCCCGTTTAGAGTATGGGCAGTAGGACTTTGAGAAGATGATTACTATGAGGCAAAAGAATATATGTTAGCGAGTCATTCGAACCGTGGTGGTTATACAAAGACATACCTGGTGCGCGCTTCAAAATACTAGCCAATTCCAGCTCGGCCTCATGTTCCTCCTGTGTCTCCTGAACCACAGGCTCCTCCTTCACAACCTTCTCCGATTCAACTTTACTCCCCAATTCCTTATCACCAACGGCAGGGACAACCTCCGACTTATCATCCTTCGATCCCGCCGTCTTAGCCTCAGCCTCTTCAACCAAAGGCTTCTCCTTATCCCCATCCTGCCCGCCCGCCGAACTCCCAATACCAACCACGGCACTCGGCACATCCGGCTTCAACGGACTCTTCTTATTCGCCGCCTCCTTAGCCTTAGCTTCCGCCTCCTTTAACCGCTCTGCCACCTCCACAGTATCACCTTGGACGGCGCCCGCGGTATCCAGATGTAACGGGACTTCATGGTGGGTGGCGACCCCCGGGGCGCGATCGGGTGGAGATCCCGCATGTGGATTCATAGCCTCCATCGTTTTATGGTAGAAGTCCTGCGGATCGGATGACGATGGTGTGAGGTAGTAAATAGCAAAGACCAAAAAGGCCACCACCAAGTATGTCTTGAATCTGCGATTTCCAGCGCGCATTGTCGTGAATATTCGTAAGTTGTTCGTAAATCGTATTATCGAAGCCGTATCAATTGATTCAACCCAGAAAAATAGTCCAAGAAATAGAAAAGAAAGATGAAATTGAAATGCATAGCCGTGTTCCGGTTCCTCCTAAATTGCATACATACACACGCTGCTCCTTGCCGAAACCCACCTTGGAGCTTACCTGATTGTCTGATTCCTTGTCCCTGCTTCCCTGTCACTTATGCTGATTCGGTTTTGTTTGCCACTGCCGCATTGGGCACAGACAGACAAAATCACTGACTTCGGAAACTCTCTGGGAAACCAGAAACACCAAAAACATCAAAAACTTGTTTGGTAACTGACAAAAAGTAACAGATACCATAGAGCCGTCGATACGAACACCTTGAAACATGACTACTGTTGGAAATCTACGATCACGTGGTTGTTGTCATGCACCTGAGACTACGAAAGATGTTGAACCCTAAATGTATGTATATTCCAGTATACTCCAACATGATGCCGATAATTAATGCCATTGACAGGCAAAACTACATTAAAATGAATTTCTTGTGCAAACCAGTAAGAAAAATCAAAAACAAACAACCCAAAAAAAAAAACGAAAAAAGGTATCCAAACCTACGCCGAAAAGAAAATGCCAGAGACTTCGTAACAAAAAAGAAAAAAAAAACAAGAAGCAAAATGCAACGTCCATATATACCATCATCACTCTCCTCGTGCCATCACCAATAAGCCGGTCTTGGTTCTTTACGCCGGCCGTCTCATTGGCTCCAGCGTCAATGTCGGTACTTCGACTTCAGCAAGCCCGGGAACACCCTCGTCCCGTCTTCTCTCCACAAAGTTGTTGCACTCAATAACAACCATAGCCCACTCGGCCAATGATCGGCCCGAGTAGATTGCGCGCTTAGCAAACATGCCAATAGGCTTGACAGGTAAAGTCTGTTCAATCTCAGTGATTGGAGCCCGTGGCAAAGCTGACACCACGGACTCTGTCTCGGCAGTCTCGAAAACCTCCTTATCAGGAGATACCTCGCTCTTAGCCGAGTGGAAACTATCCGAATCACCAGTCTTTTCAACAGTAAGTGCGTCAACAGACGCCTGTGTCGGCGTTGGCTCCTCCAGAGACTCATCGGTAGCATCTCTGGCCGGTGGAGTCCGCGGCGCATTACGCGCTTCCTGCACCAAACCAGTAGGCGTTGCCATGCCAAGTCGATCTCTCTCCTCTTCCATACTACGACGCCCCGCTACAATAACCTGTGCTGGGGCTGGGAGTCTCGGACGACCAATCTCCATGTTCTGAGGTGCCTGTGTGGCCATTGGGTGCCAGTTAAGCAGGAAACGGAACACATACTTTTGAGCATCAAAGGTAGGTGCCGAGCCAGTGGAACTGGCATCGGAAGCGTGCGACGCATGGCCTTTAACCGGCGAAGACGACAGTCCGACAGTACGGCTCTTTGTTGTGTTGTTGGCCAAAGTGGCCGAAAATTCATCATCCGACGAGTCACCGCCGAGCAAAGCTTTGCCAAAGCTGGCAAACGACCACCGTTTCTTCTCCGGCTTGGCAGGCGAGCTAGTTGCAGAGTTACCAGGGGCTGCCGGAGTCTGCGCTGTAGAAGCCAAACTATCGGAGAGAGATTTCGCCGGCTCGGCAGGTGGTGGTGGGACACGACCGACCGAGTCAAAGCCCATAGTCAACATGCCCTGATGGGCCGTGTGCACCTCCGTTCGAATAATCATAAACTTCTTTCCGGGGGCAGGATGGCATGGCGCCGAATTGATTTGTGCAGAGCTGTTCCTATGCGCTTCCTGCTGCAGGTACAAGTAGTGGGACCAATTTAAGCGCAGGCGCTGGGACACAGCAGAGAAGATGGCGCTACGGGACAATATGTTAATACGCGATACACAAAATATTGCTTAGAATAGAAACTTACCAATCAACTTCATCAGCACTTCCGGTCTCACGACATATCCGCCAGCACAGGAGGCGCATGTAGTATGCGCGCACCATGGGGCACCAGTTGTTGAAGAAGGTGTCAAACACATCCTCTGTCAACAGCCACTCCAAACAAAACTTGCGCTTGCGCTCCGGTTTCCGCGAAATCACGTCCCAGGCCGTGTGCACTAGACACAAAACGCGAATCTCAGTCATAGTGTTCATCGAGTTAAGCATCAGCCGCATAGCCTCCATCCAAAAGTCCCAATCCAAAAAGGTAGTGGCGTCCTTGTCACTTTCCTCAAATTGATCGTAGATCTGCAGAGCTTCCTCCAGGAAGTCGCACATCGTGATACAAGCAGCCTGGCTGAATTGGGAGGTTGTCTTAGCAGTAGCCTTCATTAACGCAGCAAAAGCTTCGCCAAACCCACGCTTGGCCGATGCCCAGTTGGACGAAGTTTCCGAAAGAAAATCCTTGAGCAGCTTGAACATGCGGTTCTCCGACATGTTCTTCATCAGCTCGCCTGGGCCGCCACCAAAAGGCATCATAGCCGTCAACGCATCAGCACTAGAAGCGTCAGGCTGTGGTGTGTTCATGGCCTCCATGACGGCGTGGCGGTTGACGGTGGCGTCGAGAACAGCCAGAACTTGCGAGTGAACCAATACAAATCCAGGAGCCCGAGCCTGATCACTTAATGATACATCCTCCGGAAGGAAATCGTGGGCGAGAATGTGAAAGTATTTGACAAAGATGAAGAATAAGTCGGTATCGCGGCCTTGCCAACGGTTGACCCACAGGCCATTCCACTGGACCTTGTCGAGGGTTGTCGGCAGAGTGGGCTTGCTCTTGAGGGCCATGCTGACGGTCCGTACCGAAGTCCACGCCAAGCTAGAAAGTGAAGATGGGAATTCCGATACAATGTCGTCGATATCGCTAGAACGCTTCCTCCGTGGCAATCCAAAGTTGTCGGCTACACGCTGCAACACCGTCGTCTTGGGTTTCCATAACCAAACCAACATATCCGCCGCACCCGGAACAAAGAAGTAAGCGTAGGCCAAAGCCTTTCCACAGAAAGTCGTCACACCAATTGACGCGTGACGTTGAGACATCTTATCCGCAACAATCTCAAGCTGGCGTGTAAGATTGCGCACAAACATGACTTTAATGTTGTGCGCGGCCGCTTCCAGGGGGAACTCCGAATCGCTAACTGCTGAATCACTGCTAGCATTCGTCCAAGACCTAGTCCGGTGCATTGTCTCATCACCCCCGCGTTCTCTGAGTGGGATCATTGAGGGCGTAGCCTGGCGCCATTCCGGCCGAACCATGATCAAAGTCAGGGCTTCGGCTAATGGCAAACGGTCGACACCGGCTACGGGTTGATTGTTACCCTGAAGAAGCTCCAGCAACAACACCCACCATCTATCCAAAACTACCGCTCTCCGCTCTAGGTCCTCAATGGCGAGGTTTTTATATGTAGTGTCATTGCCGTGGCGCTGGAGGAAAGGCAAGACATTGAGACGCAGTAACTGCATGCGTTGCTGAATTGTCTTGCTGCCAAACTTGTCGCCGGCTGTATAAATGTCGTCAAAGACCCGCTTGAGCGTGTCGGGTTGGCGCACAGGAAGCATCTCAAATGATGAATCGTCGGTGACAGTAACGTGGCTCTTATCCGAAATCGAAGCTGATTGTGGCGTTGTGCTGCCGGCCGTGGCGCTGGCGGAAATCGGGGGTCCGAGATTTAACGATGAAGATGTGGTGCTGGCGGTATCTGAAACGTCGAGTTGGCTACCACCTAGGCGGAACACACCACCGGGTCTCGTCATGCGCGAAAATAAGCCGGTTCGTGGTGCTTTACTGGGGCTGGACTTCTCAAGCAAATTTGGGGTCGAACTGTTAGAAACCAATGGCGAGCCGGTGGCGTTACGAGCGGGCGGGCGAAGGCGCGAAGTCGACGACGATGTCCGTAAACTAGGCAGATTAGGCGTAGACTGCGAGTGCATGGCAGCCGTGTCGCGTGACAGAACACGGCGTGGCGAAGGCGATCTTGAGTCGGAAATATGGCTGCTCCCCCGTGAAAAGGAGATACCAAACATCTTGCGCCGGGAGGGCCTGTCAGCACCTGCATCGGGATTCGCAGACTGGTCGTCAGGGCCCCCAGTACCAATAGTGGCGGCACAAGCAGGGACATTTTCTGTGCTCTTGTCCAGGGCACTGGGGTTGGCCTTGGTCAATTTTGACCGCGAAGGTGCTGGACAGGCCGGGCGTTGCTGTTGGTCTGCATCCGAAGAAGATACGAGCGCGGGGGGTGTAGAGGTCTCGTCACTCACGTCATTTTCGCTTTGGGCAGCACCAGCAACAGCAGCATTAGAAAGCGATGAACCGGGCCTCGAGGAATCAGTGCGTTTCAAACGTCTGGGGCTCTGGGATGTCTTTTCCGTTTTGTTACTGTTGAGCAGTTCCTTGACGCTGATTGCCGACTTGGACGGACCCAGCCATGATCGTGGCCGGTCGACAGTCGAAGAACGCTGGCGGACCTTCATCGAGAAGAGCCGTGATTCTGAAGGAGAATCGGTGTGTGTAGAGGTAGGCTTGGGACAAGCAGCGACAGGGTCTCGGACCTCGTATTCGTGCTTGTCGCTATCTTGCCTATCGCTATCGTGGGTGTCGTCGACCAAATCGAAAACAGAGCGGCCAGCGCAGGCACTAGCGCCTGGAGAATATTTTGAGCGATGCTGCAGGCCGTTTGCGACAGTTGATATTGCGCAAGAAGGAGTATCAGTTGTAGTGGGAAACGACTGTGGTGTAGCCAGTGTGCTTTTATCTAAAGGGCGAATATGGGATGAAGTCGAGTCCAAGTTGGGATGGCCGTTGAAAAAGCGAGTGGAAGAAGGGCCCAGCGAGAGTTTGTGATCAAGTTCGAGGTTGGATTCAAACGAGGGGATTCCCACGTCGAAGTCAATAAGCGAATCGCTATTAGAGAAATCGATGGTAGGTAAAGCAGTACTACTAGTGCTATTGGATGGAAAGAAAGACGGTGGAACAGGAGAAGCCGGTGCAGTGGTCGGTCTCTGCGAAGATGGGACGACTCCAGAAGCAGAAGCAAGATAAGTAGTCCGGTCCGAAAGGAGGTCGGCTTCAAAAGATGAAGAGCCAAAGGAAAAGTCAAAAACTTCGGGAGCGGGGGCGCTAATAGATACGGTAGTAGTGGTTGGCAAAGAGGACGGACTGACACTCTTATTACCGGTAGCTACAAATGCTGTCTGTGGTGATACAGCGCTGTGGGCTGCGGCGGCGTCTGTGCTGGGACTTTGTTCAATAGCAGTAGTTGGAGCAAAATCAGCAGAAGCAGCAGCGGCAGTCTTGGTGCTGGTGCAGGTACTTGGGCTGCTGATGGTGGCGGTACTGGAACTCAAAGGGCTATCAGTGTAACGGGGCGCCGCTGGAACAAGGGAGCCGAAAGATGGGGTTGTCGAGAGGGAGTAAGAAGAGGAGTGTGTATCTAGAAACGGAAGGGCGTGTGAGTGTAAGCGGTAAACAACAGTAGAAGAGGATGGCGGCTCTAGGCCACAAGGTGGTAATGGTAGTGGTGCATGCGTACTTTGTAGCGGACTAGTGGTGGTAGAAGAAGATGCAGATTCTGCCTGATGAGGTGCAGAATCGGTGTTTGTAGAGTCGAGAGAAGTGGTGGCCGGAATCGCCCTAGAAGCGGCGTCGATTGCGGAAGAATACAGAGCAGCAATAGCGCTATCAGCGTCCCCAGCAGCCGGGCCAGCAATGGTTAAAGTCGGCCTGCTCATGATTGCATGACCGATGTGCAGAGTGCCAGTGAACGCTATGTATTATTATTAAGATATTATTTGTGGGATTTTGTGGGAGCCAGTTGAAACGAGTTCACACGCCGTTGCAGAGAAGGAAGAAGGGAGACTGAGGGGCGTGTGTGTACTGTATTTGGGAATGTTGTATGTCGTGTGTATGTGCAGTGTATGTATGTATAAAGAAAAGCGAGAACAAGGTAAACGAGAGACAGAAGAAAGCATACGATAGTGCTACAAGTTCACGCGAGCAACAGAAATAAAAGCCGTACACGTCTTGTGAAATGGGATGATGAAGATGCAGAAATTCGAGTTACTAAACACCAGAGAAAAGATAGTCTAGTGAACGAGCGCGCAAAGCCAACTTACTTTCTACAAAATCGATTAATCAATGACCCGTGGGGGGGGCGTGTTTGAAGCACAACTTTTGAAGACAAGGTAAAGGGATAACGACAAGGAAGCGGCGGACAAAAGAGGTGTGAGCGTAGTAACTTGGAATGGGCTTAAGATTCAGCGACGTAGTGACGACAACCAGACCGTTCTCTTGTTTCAACAGAATTTGTTTGGGCCTTCTCTACGAACACAATAGCCAGATATGTGGTGCGAGGAAAGAGAGGATTAGCCGACGCAGTTGAGAGGAACAAGATATGCAGAAAGGAAGTTGACGATCTAGAATGTGATATATGGGACGAGACCAAGTTAGGTTTTACAGTATAAAAGCCCAGATTGATGGTTCGCAGCAAAAGCAATCAGCTCTTTGTCGGGTCTTTTGGAGATGCCGTCGGATGTCGGATTGTGCGGGATTGAAGGGCAAAAAAATGACCCGGCTGGAATTCGTAGAATAGGAGTGAAAGAAGGAAATAAAAAAAAGACTAATGGCTGGATGAACAGCAAGGAATCAAGCGAGTAAGATGGATTGTGCATACAACTAAAGAACGTACACAAACGTGTAATAATCCGAATAGTGTGGTTGACGTTGTTCTAGATGCTGTCTAGATAAAGTTCTTGATGCGAAAATAGCAAAAGACGTGTTCGGTTGAGCCAGTTCGTTACTACAGAAAAAGGGAGGATAGCGAAAACTGGTGATGTAATGGTCAATTGTTACTGGTTCAGCTTAGAGCCTTTACAGGGCATATGGTGGGGACCTGAACTAGTCTCCACAGCGCCTCTTCCAGCGGCCCATTTTAGCATCGCGCTATATCGGCTTTTTGTCGCTGCCTATCGTATAATTTGGCGCCCAAGGGACCTGTAGCCACGCCTGCAAGTGGCGTTGAACAATCCGTCGGTCCTATTCCTTTTGTATACAAAAGAGAAAAAAAGTGGAAAAAAGCCACACAGTCTCTGTACAATTCCCACAAGGCAGAGCAGCCCGAAAAAAGTCTTGAAATTCAACATCTCTTACATGGAAACATTTGCTACGTACATTCATATAATCGTGTAAGCAGAATAGCTTCAAGACAAACACATTCAAGCGCATCTGGGTCAGGGGGTGTGGCGGCTTCTACCCCGGTTCCCGATGTGCAACAGGCGTGAATTTAAAAGGTAAGAACTAACTTGATTGTTAGTAACCCTATGTTGAAGTCTTGAACAGGTTAATGATGAGATAGTCGTGATACAAACTTCATTTATCATCCATTAACTACATGTGTAGCAAACATACTCTTAGACGGTTGAAGCCCAATCAAGGATTACTTGACCATCCCCAAAAACCAAACATGCTACATAGATTCCGTGTGCTAGGACTCTGCAGTCCTGAGATAAACCAGCGCCGCCCACAGAAACATGCAGGCGAAACAATGCCTCTGCCGCCTCCAATGTAACCCTCGCTATAGTTTTTTATGTACAATTTAACTCTTTATGCCCTCTATAGTTGCTACATACATACAACGTCATTGATAACTTGCTGACACACCAGCATCTTTAGTGCATCCAACTCGGTCAGGTGTGTCAATCCCTTCAGGCTTCACGATCTAGTCAGCCAGGTTGTTTTCCAGTTTCTTCCATAAGCTCTTCGAACCTTCGTCTTGTTGATATCATTGCTCCCTCCTGTCCTCTCACTAACTCCCTGACTCTGATCTGAGAAAACAGGAATTTTGAGCCTCCCCTGTGCGGTACCAAAGCTCCAGAGCCGCAACTCGGTTGTCACTCCCCCCCAGCCTAGTCTTTACCAGTTTTTTATGCCTTCGATTTATCGTGAACTTTTCTTGACCTCTCTTTTTGTAGGTATCACCAGCAGCTCTTCCGGTTGCACTAGGCCGCCCCCTTCTTTGTTTTCTTCGGCTACTACAATGACCAAGACAGTTCACAGATCTATAGACATATTTCAACATCCGATGGCTGCCGACATGACAATAGCCTGCTTTCTTGTTGAATATAAATTCAAATGCATGCACTCACCCGGTTATGAATGCCCTAAACCAGAGTATTTTCTCTTGTCTTGCAGCAAACCCAGCTCAAAATGACAAACAACATGCACCTAATAACGCCAATACCAGAATGTAGAATGCATCATTCAGGTGAACACATACATGCAGACCCGCAAACATAAAGACATCTACACGCACGCCCATGGGAAATCTCCACAGACAGCCAGTCTTTTCAGCACGCTCTCGTCCACTCATTTTCTTAAGCCACGTCTTATCTATCCATAGATTCCTTTCAAACCACGGTAGCTCCCAGAATCACTACGGAATATGCATCTCAGACAAATCCTCATCAACCAACCCCCATCTTGACCAATTCCAGCAACTTCAACCACAGACCTTGAACTTTCAGCTTACATAACCCATGTCATGAGAATCGTCTTCAGGTCGTCCGTAGCACCGGGGTTAATAGGAGAGAGAGACAAGCGGTAAGTCTCAAGGCTTTTGGAATGACGGACGACATCTCCACGAAATATATCCACGAAATAAGCGGAATTCAATAATCCCGTTGACTATGGAGAGCCTGACTCGTGCGTAAATAAGAGACAACAGTGGAGAAGCTAGACAGCAAGTCAGCCCGTCAGAAACATGACACAAAAGACACAAAAATGCCCGTCCCTCCCTCCCTTACCCAGAGATCCCGAACCCGGCCGTCGTGAACCGAAGAAAGTGAATCAACAAGCCAGGATTTCGCTGATCATTTACTTGAACATGTCCATCTTAACTAACAGTATGGATACCTGGATAACGACTTGCGTAAGCCTAACCCATGAACCACCAACCTCTGCAACAAGTGACGTAGACAAACCTTCTCGATTTGCATCTCCGTGCCATTGGATTGGGCCTCGATTGATGCAAAAGACAGGAGCACACTACATACAGTATTTTGTTCACAGTTGCCGTCTTCAAATGACCCCCTGATTGAAGAATAGGAGAAAAGAACACCCCTCTTTCCATGCACCTTCCAGTCGCGAAAAAGGACGGTTACCAGCCAATCAATTGGTCTGTGCTTATCACTAGTTATGGAATCTACCTTAATCTACCTTGAGGAAAGCCACAATCTCACGATGATTAGTTTTCTATGTTACATGTATGGACACAAGCCCGCTTCAAGAGACATCTGTGAGGCTTCCGGACTACCATGACAGTGGCGCGAGGCTATTCTTTCTTCGTCCAACTTGGAATCGTTTGCGTGCAACGTCCATAAACCCGTATTTGTAGTTTCCGTATGCGTGTAATAGGGCTTTGTTGGTCTAACCCAAAGGACTGTTTAGGATATGTGTTTGTGTTCATGTACACAACATCGATGACCGTCAAGACCGTCAAGAACCCTCAAGAAGGCTTCAAAATCTAGCTTAAAGTATTCCAAAGTGACCGTTTTACGAAACCTATCCTTCAATCGCACAATCTCGATTGGATTATTCATTCATGTTTCTCAAAGCCTGATATATCCTGTCTCAGCAAACTACACAGTAAGAATCACATCATGTCAATCGATGCACAACATGCAGCAAACTTGTCAAAGAGCCCGAAGCAACTGGTTGAATCTTTCAATTAAATGGGTGTATCCACTGAATACGAGCTCTCCACACGAGTTTGTTGTTCCTTTATCCAGTTCTGGGTCCCAGTTCTGTAGTCCACTTACTCCGTCATTACAGGGCGCTGTGGCGTATACGCCCACAAAAAAGCCACATTTAATCCGTCACCTCATATTCTGACCAATATTTGCGGGACCTGCGGGAAAGATATTATTAGCAAACCCAAAGAAACCGTTTTGTCTCTTGGTCATCCCCGGATACGTCATAAATTTCATTCCAATGTTTCGCTTTCTCGGGTCTATCCAGCTAGTCCAATGTCACCGTTTCTTTTCTCAATAAAAGAATTGACACTGGGTTGGTCTAACCAACCTTCACGTTACCATTCACCGGTGAAGCTCGAGGCTTTCCGCAGTCTAGCGCCATGCCATGATATCATTGGTATACATACACTTGACGCCATGGCCATTCAACTTTACTGAACTCACTGTACACTGCAGCCTTTTGGTGTTCCCTACGCGTTACCAAAAAAGCACGTCCGAGATTAAGGGGATCGGCCTCTCGGTTGTCTTGTTCCCACCGAACTAAACCTTCAAATATGCAATTGATGCGGGCCCAACGCTGCATCGTGATCCCCGGAGCCCACTATCTATTGTCGCTTCCCTGAACTTGCAGAGGAATTAGACGCCTTTCACAAGCTACAGGCGACTGTAAAGGTTCAGCTTGGGTTGTTAGCTCCAAATGCCCAGATTTGTCACGGACGAAAACCCAGGGATAATCGCTGGAAACTGGCGGTCGATCACTTATTGAGGTTGGTGGTTTCTCACCACACTGATAAGCTGTTTAGGCTTTTACTTCTTTTGACTTGGCTTTTTTTTTACTGTCACGAGACGTTCCATCACCGGCGGACTACAGCTTGATGTTGCTTTGCTTCCGCTTTTACGAGATGAACAGGGTAACTGGACCCACTGAAAATGAACCCTGTACTTATACTGCGACGGTAACTAGTCACGACGTTGCATTCTACACCAACCTTTTCTCTGCTTTTCTCGACTCTCTTCATTGTATTTCCCGATAGTCAAACAGCCCTATTAACCCTATTTCCCGGAAGAACCCTACTATGATGTTGACCGCCATGATCAAAGTACCACAACGAAATCGCCTATTCTCATAACAAGGTTTCGCCCCAATCAGACCCCGACATTGGCACTAGACCATGTCTCTAACCACCTGTTTTGCTTCTAGAAGCTTGTTCGCCCGCTTTCATAGTGGGTCTTCGGTACTGACTAAACGGGGGTGTCTCCGTCTAATACGACAGCGGCCGCCACATCCACACGTCCCGCCATATTATGAGATATCGCGACCTGTGGGTGCTGTCTAAATCAACCACGAACCTGTTTTCCAACTTGACTGTGTGATCATTTATATAAATCAATTGCCCTGGTATGCCGATAGCCCATGATCAGCTGAGGCTCCAAAGACTAGTTCCATCGATCAGTGGATAATCTGCAGCGTAGCTGCAGCGCATTGTCCCTTTTGGACCGGGAGATATTCACCAGGTAGGACAGGAGGCGACCAGGTAGCCGGGGGGCTCAACTTTGTACCAGTACTTGAATTGTCACACCGGATGGCTACGGCATCTCAAGCACATCTCAGCTATCTGGATATATTGCCGGCGTGGAGGGTTGTTCGCGATCAACTTACTGGATAGGTCATATTGTTTGCGCTTTTGGCAGCTGACTGATTGGCGTAGAGACACAAGAGCCGTGTCTAAGGGAGAGAATAGTAAAAGGGGAGTGTACTTACTGTCTAAATGTCTGTCTGTCTGTCTGTCGGCACTTGATATGCGGGAAAATAACGGATGGAAATGATCTTGCCTTCGGTTTTCAGAGGAAGGAGGGGGCGTGATGTTACCACAACCATCCCAATAGCCATCTACAGTGTAGAAAAACTGGGCGTGTGAGACATGACTGTAGTCAGGATTACATGCCTCTGTTATAACAGCACTACTACTACTGGCGGCTGCTGTGCGTCTGTTGAAAGGTTTATAATTCGCCCAAGACTCTTCTGTTGTATCGGTTGCCTGAGCTTGGCGCTTGCGTCTTGGGAAACTCGAGTTCCACGTTAACGTCTATTTTTGCACACTCGTGCTGCGGACGATGCATATCCAACCACTATTTGTGTATGTACGTCTGTTTGTACATGCGACGTACATACATACATACATACATACAATGTGCACTGCATTTTACTTTCACGGGCTAAAGTATCCATGTCCGTGTGGTGACACGACACTTTGTGTTGGAACATAGGTTGCCCGCTTTTTCAGACCACCCTTCTTTCTGGCCTTATCGCCCGTCTTCATCACTAACAAATTTCACGGTTGTACATGTATGGAACGGAATGCGTACTTTAACTCCTTGAGTGATGCAGAGATAAGAGCCTCGGGTGACCCGGGATTCTACGAGAAAAGGACCAAATCCATGAGGGTGTGGAAAAGAGCCTCAGCCCACGGGGAGTTTCCGAAGGCACCTTGTGTAGATTACGGATGTTCATTGTACATGCGTGTGTCCAATCATGCACAAGTGCAAACTGCAGTTAATAAGTCAAGGGGGGAAGTACTAGCCATGTCTCTCGCGGTACCGGCCTTACCACCGCCAATCCGGACTCATAGACAGCCGCAGCTGACGAGGGGGGACAGCCAAATAACTCGGGGTCTCATACATTGATGACGATTGGTCTTTACCCGGGTGGTTATAGAATGCAGCCTACTCGCAATGACTGCCGACTGGCACACACATACGCATATCTATTGATGTCTCGATGTACGCTGGTGCATATGGAACTGATCATGGCAAGACGGATTCTCCTGTTTTCGGCGCATGTTGCGTGGTGTGGTTTGAGATGGCGTGGCGTGCTTACCGGGTTTGATTGGATGTGTGATGGCCGAGAATAAAGGAGACATGAGAGAAGTGATGTGTCTTTTCTACTGAGAATATATGTGTATGTATGTACAGTATATATGTCGTGTTGCCACATTGGAAGGGGCGTATGGAGGGGGATACAACTGAATCTACGTGTATCGTCGCTGATATGTATGCTCCGACGACCGATGTTTGTGAACTTGGACGAGATAACGATATCAAAGGGGCTGATGTTGTATGTTCCATTGAGAGAACAGGAATCGTAGATCTACACAACCGAAGAGCCTGACGCTCATGAGTATCATGACCGATACTCATGACCATCAGTACCATGGCCGACACTCACGACGTCGCCCTGCTTGCATCATCAACACTACACGATCAGCCAGCCTCAAGCCCGCCACTTCAAGGCAACCAATCGGTGTTGTCGTTCTAAACGCCATCTGCCAATCCCCCAATAGCCCCCATAAATTTAGGTGACACAAGACACATTAGGGTCAACCCTACAAAAAGGGCATTCTCAATGCTCATGGGAGATTGGAAAGTTTTTTGGCATGGAAATACAAATACAAGATACATAAAAAGGTCTACGATATGGAGATGTCTCCCCTCTTTCATGCACATCAGCCGTAGCGTAACGGAGCAAACGTGTTTGGTAATAGAGGGGACAAAAGAACGTTTTATCTTGGCACGTGAAAAATTCCTTCAGCAAGGGAGCATTGAAGGCTCTGTGCTGTACACAATATGCCGCGTTGAATAGAAAACTGGTTGGGTAGGTTAGTAACTGGATCGAAGGTGACGATACACCAGGTCGATCAAAATGACAATGTTCATCAGGCTTAATTGAAGCGAATGACATGACAAGTCAACGATTTGGACGGGGTAGCTTTGGAGCCTGACCGCATGAAGATAGAAAAGGAATCAGAAATGAAGTTTGGGCGATGTGAGAATCTTTTTGTAGTCCGTGGTAGACCCACATATGGGTGGGTATGCTGAGTAAGCAGGTTTTTTTCTGGTGGCGGGTTCATCAATAAGGGTTAGTTTCACATGTGCCCCACTATACGGAGGGACCACCGGACACAGACATCAAGCTTAACCTATGTAGATGGCCCGCGGTTTGTCATATCAGGTTTTCGAACTGGCATCTATGAACACTCAACAAGAAGTTTAACCATGTTTATACTGTGTATCTAAACATTTAAATCTTGGAAGCAGCCTCGAGAGCTTGTAACACATCCTCAACGAGATCCTTCTCATCTTCAACACCGACACTCAAACGTACCAACTCATCATACACTCCAATAGCTTCCCGTTGCTCCCGAGGAATACCCGCGTGTGTCATGGCGCTTGGTACCTCGCACAGCGACTCAACACCACCTAGGGACTCCGCCAAGGCGAATAACCGGGAGCTCTGGCAGAACTTCTCAGCCGCCGCAAGACCACCCTTAATTCTAAATGAAACCATGCCACCACCGAGACCGTCTCGGTGCTGCTTGATAGCCAATGCCCGATCAGGATGAGAATCCAAACCGGGGTAGTTGACAGAGATGACGTATGGTGACTCCTCGAGCTTCTTAGCTACGGCTAGAGCATTGTTGGAGGCTGCGCGGACACGGAGATGAAGAGTCTTGAGACCGCGTTGAGCGAGCCAGGAGTCGAAGGGCGAGGGAATAGCACCAATGGCGTTTTGGAGATATGAGAGACGCGCGTGTAACTCGGGATCGTTAAGAGCGGCGACACCCATTACGACATCGCTGTGGCCGTTGATGTATTTGGTGACAGAGTGTACCACGATGTCAGCGCCAAGAGAGAGTGGGTTCTGGAGGTACGGAGACATGAAAGTGTTGTCTACAACTACTGTGATTTTGTGAGCGTGGGCGATCTTAGCAACGGCGGCAATGTCAACGAGGGACAGAGTGGGGTTTGATGGGGACTCGATCCAGACGAGCTTAGTAGTGGGACGGATTAAACTCTCAAGGTCATTGACAATCTTGGGAGTGAAAGTAACCTCGACACCGTGAGTGTTAGCCACAGCAGTAAAGTATCTGTGGGTGCCACCGTAGACATCAGTGGTAGAAACCACATGCGACCCAGGATCAAGCGACTGGATGATATTCGCCGTGACAGCAGACCCCGAAGCATAAGCTAACGCAAATTGCGCACCCTCAAGGGAGGCAACGGCGCGCTCAAAGCCATTGCGATTGGGGTTATCCGAACGAGAGTATTCATAGGCGCCAATTGGTTTGGCGAGACCAGATTGTCCGTAGGTGGTAGAAAGAGAAATAGCGGGGATGACGGCGCCGGTGACTGGATCGGGCTCGGAGCCGGCGTGTACAGCGCGAGTGCCGAAGCCGAGAGGGGAGTAATCGGTAGTAACGGGGGCCATTGTGGAGACGACGATAAGGCAGGTAAAGAAAGTGAGGAGGAAGCTACAAGAACGAATGGGTTGAAGAGAGAAAAAGGAAGGAAAGCGTAGTGTGCTTATAGACACGACTGAAAAATGCGCTTTATATAGGTAACCAACTCCGGCTTATCAATCCTCAAATGGTGCAATCGCGGCACAAACTTTTGTTTTGGCGTGCCACAGCAAGGTTTGACGCCGAGATGTATGTAGTCACATCGGGTACGGGGTAACTAAGGACAAACAGGGAAAGCCGCCAGGCTCAAAGAAGCAGGTCTGTCTTTGAAAAAAACATGCAATTCATGGCGTCTTGGCAGTGCATCATAAAAGTGCCGATGGCACAATAACCATAGCCGGCATTCATAGTGCGGAATTTCAATCCAAAATAGGAATGCGGGCCCGAGTATTTTTCTGGCGAATTACGCTGATGTTAGCGTTGTTGTATCTTGTGGTTTCCATTGTAGGGCCTGTGTGATTCACTCGGCGATTGAATTGTCAGACATGAAATTGCGTGCTTGCGTCGTTACAATGGGTGCTTGGTGAGGGGTTGCGGGGTTTGAGTTTGGTTGTGCAAAGCGAATATCAGGTGATTTGGATGACGTCAATACCCTTGCACGGGTTAGGCGATTTTCTCGGTTTTATAGAGCGGAAAGACGCGGTAAAGACTTGTTCGTGGTTTTAATAAAAGCATCTATGTGCATCCATATGCGATGACTAAAGTGGCTTTTCAATCAGAGTGTACTCTCCAAATCCACGGTCTCGAGGAAACGTCGGGATAACTATCCCAACTTTACAACGTTCTCTCTTACACGGTGCACCGGGAGCATCCTTCAAGTAAAAGAATCCTGCAAGATTTCAAACCTGTCTGGTTTACCAATGGTAGGGTTATAAGCATCGCATACAGGGTTAAACTAAAGAGAAAGAAAGCACTTTTGTTGTTAGGGGGGGTATTTAATGTCCACCGGAACTGGGCAAAATATTAATATGACAGCCTAACCGGTGACGCGTGTCTGCAAAGGTGTAGCCCTGAGAGGCGGCCTCAAGAGGAGAAGAAATACAATTTCACCGAGTTGAGGAAAACCACTACTGTGCCGATTTATCACTTTGGCTTAGTGTAGGGCTAATGTGTTGGTGCAACCACAAGACATGGTCCCTGGGGCTTAGCGAGCACGTCTTGTCTAGCTACAATGGACTCTAATAAACAAACATCAACTAGTCAAGGTGGTACAACCACTAATAGAGGTTAGTAAACAAGACAGAAGAAAAAAGGCAAACAAGTATGAAATGGTTCCAGAAACTCGGAGACTATGTGAATAGTGGTTGCTGTACATTTCTAACTAGATTGCCAAGTTGAGAGCCTAAATCTCGTTGTGTTGCAGTCCTTCGACCTTGCATTTCCTGGTATTGGGTTTCGTGATCTGGGTCGCTGCATCGCCAAAGGTCTGACGAAGCATCTCACGGTGAATATTGACAATGACGAATCGAGGCGGCCTCCAACCCGTTCCTGGAGGCCGTAATGGTATAGTGCTGACTAGCGGCGTGTATTTCTATCCCTATGGTTATTACTAGTCATGATTTAGTCGTACAGTACTTTGAAAAGTTGAAAATGGTCGCCCGATGACTGAGGACCATCCTTGAATTGACACAATGTGTCGACAGGATAAGATATCAGTAAATTTATTGAACTCGCGGCGACGCGACGACGCAAAAAAGTGTCCGTATATAAACCTCGTAGCATACATGTATACACCAATACCTTTTATGTAACATTCAAGAACACAATTGCTGTCTGTTATTTGAATGCCTATCATGGTTATTCTGATTGAAAGTGTTTCATGACGAGGTTTATTCTAAGCCGTACACCATACATGCCATCATGTTGAAGATTCTCTGCCTCCCGGATAAGAGCGGGTACCCGTTCAAAGCGCTATGTGTTGAAGGTAGCGCTGACAAAGTAAGAGACTAGTGACACAATCCGAGCCATGACAACAGCTACTGGGAGCATTAACTAACATTCACAATCTACCCCTCAGGTACCTAAAACAAGTCACTTTGGCGAAGGAGGAACATCATGCAAGGAGCATAACCGAGTCACGATCGAGAAGATAGCCAAACAACGTGGTTGGTGTACGTCTTGCACTGACATGCTTGTGAACTTCACAGTCACCGAAAATTGCCAACAATGCAAGGATCACTTTCCCATCATGCGTTCCACAGACTTTGATTATCACTTCATCAACGGAAATGGAGATGAAGCGACTTCCCGCACACAACCTGAGTACCCAGAGCGGCTCATCAAGATCCCAAACCATAGCATTCGAATCTTAAGAGACATGCAGTTCATGAATTTCGGAAGGGATGGTCTATCTCCATGGCCTCTGTACATAAACACCATGTCGGCCGATGTCATTAAGAAAGTTGGACTTGATCCTTCATGTTCAATTTGCTTTGGGATTATACGAGAGTTACTGGGTGCTATTATGCAGGAACGTAAATTGACATACCGCTTTGCGATTAAGTCTTTACGATGTTCACTTGATGGATTCGGAAGACACATGGCGCAACGGTCAAAGTCGAGCTTTCCCATTTTACTGTACATAGAATGGGCCCAAGTGGACTTTTGGGACAGATACGAAATCAAAAAGAAGTGGAAGTGGATTAGTATACGACCAAATGTCGACACTGGCATAGTGAAATGCTCACTTTTCGAGGTCAATCGTTTCAACCCTACTTTTCTCGGGCAGCAGCTGGACAACAAAATTCGCAAGGTTCTACCAGACGTTGAATCATCGACATTTGTGTACAATGCAGGTAGGATTTCTATACAAAAGTTTGATATCACGGCCTAACATCAATCTTTAGGGCTTCCATCATCATTCCGTCTTATTGACGTACAAGGAAGACGTGTTGTTAACGTGGGAAACAACCGCCTGAAGTACTGTGCTGTCAGTCACAGATGGGACCCCACTGACAACCATGTTTTGACTTTTGAAAACGAGCATCTTTACATGAAAGAGGGGTCTATGTCTCTCGAGACGATGTCAAAGACGCTGCATGATTGCATGACTCTGGCAGGCAACATGGGAGTCCCGTACATTTGGATTGACCGATACTGCATCATACAAAGTCATAGTATCGAGAAGGGAGAACAGATTGAGGCCATGGGACACATTTACGCACAGGCGTATTTCACCATAATATGTGCTCTATCGGAGGAAATCCACAATGGACTTCCGGGTTACACTCGTGATTTCATCGACCAAAGCTATCAGGTGACTGGGGCTGACTGCCAAGGGACCATTGACAGGTGGCCCATTTGGAACCGTCTACCAAAGCCAGAGTGGATGACGCGTGGCTGGACAATGCAAGAGGAGCACCTTTCTAGTCGTCGTGTGTACATGATGGACTTTACCGTTCTATGGCACGTCGATCGTTCTACTGTCACTTATCACGAAGTTGCCTCTGGAGCAGATGCGATTAATAGTGTAACCTGCTCTGACAAAACATACACGTCGTTACCAGACATTCTCGAAATGTATGCTGGCCGCAAGTTGACGAAGCCGGAGGATAGAATCAATGCGATTGCCGGACTCCTTAAAGCCAACGCCATCGAGCACGTCTTTGGCATTGGTACGAGTAACATGAGGCTTAACCTTTGTTGGTGCAATGTAAATGAGCTTTATCGCACAGAAACACAGGTCCAGTTTCCTACCTGGTCTTGGGCACATGTGCATCGACAGACCTGCTGGCCATATGGTAATCCGTTTAGATTCCAACCTCAATCGTTGATTCTCCATAGCGCTACTCCTTTGGCTAAACGGGTTAATATAGTAAGAAGATTGGGACTATGTATGGATTACACACGCGAGCTTGGAGAGAATCACCTGGCGTTACTGGCAAGAGCCAGGCCCCTTCGGAGGTCTGATCGGGTCGACCTTGACAACGACGACAACGGCCAGCTCATTCCCGGATGCTTTGTCCTTGACTTGTACATGGACCAAAACCCTCTGTGTAATAGTCATAGTTTGCACAGTCTCGTGGTACAGCCTTTTACCCCGCATAGCAGTGTTGTATGTGGAAACTCTATACATGCTAGACGAGTAGGAGTTCTGATACAGTACATACCACAATTTCCCGTCCATAAACTGACGGCAATTCGACCCATGGCATGGCAAAGTATGACCCGGCTGAAGGCATCTAGACTGCGATACCCTGCTTCTGCCATGTTCCGTAGGAGAAGACACATCTGTACTGAGAACCAGATCGTCGAGGGGTGTAATAACCTCAATGGTACTCGATCTAGTCTCGAAAGAGGGTATATATTACCCAAACATCCCAAGTACAATGGACTCTTTGCAGCCAATCGTAGACTGGCACAGGGTGTCTGGTTATGCTTTTGTACTTTCAGAAGGGCCCGAAGAAACTGTGTCATCCGCTACCGTCAAGTAAAATCTGAACAAGGACATCACATCATACGAAGGGACGTGATATCTCCACAATTCTTGCGGTCTAAAACCGTGAATAAGCTTTTGAAGTTCCTCAAGACTCATCGATTAGTGAAAAAGGTGGAGCGGAAGTTGGCCTCGAAGGTTTCAAGGTTGTCTAGAATACGGGCGTGTAACAAGCCTTTCTTTGGTCGTAAAATAAAAGCAGACCAGGGAGGTTACCAGACTTTCATTTTGCATTGATGTAGAGTAGGATATTACATGATGGCCATGGGTCCCATTCTAGCATGATAAATTAAAGCCGTGGAGCCCGATATTGATACATTCACTCATACATCTCTCCGTGGGAGTGGCTTGATTAATGAACGAATCCATTGCCTTCAACATACACTCATTCCTTTTGCGGTTGCCTCGTTCTATGTATATAAAACTGTAGATGGGTTGTTTAACATCCTTTGATACTGGAAGCGGGGAAACTAACAGGTGCTGTAGTGGTATCAAAACGCTTCAATGGAGTTGTGGAGTGTCGGTAACTTTGTCACACGTCCGATCACCATCACTTTCTACGCACGAAACAAAACACAACGGACAGTCTGATGAAAGCCCGAGTTGTGCTTTCTTCTATCTCTATTCCTGTATCTAACGATCGTTGTAGTACTATATAGTAACCCATGACTCCTTCCATCTCACCTCACATGTTGTGATGTTCTATTTATAACCTGATTAGTCGGACTTTACACGGCTGTTTGATGGATCTTTCTTTGTGTCGCATTTGTGTCTATTAGGGTATACTCGACCATGCCTAGGGTTGTAGCAGATCATCCGGGAGTGGATTGGACACGTGACGATGATTAGACTCAGTATTCACATCATTTGGCGCAGTGGTATCCTCATGTCTAGATCTATCTAAGATGAAGAACTTGGACGTTGTGTTCATTAGAAACAGAGGGGTATCATACATAGATAGGTGCAAACACATCTACATACATATATACATCCATACATGTACACAAACCTCACCTAGTCCCAGCATCAATTTATCAGTTCTTACCTTTTATCTATGTCGTCGAACATTGATATCATGTCTCGGGGGTGTATACGTGGCTAAACTGAAGTTATAATTTCATGACAAATATAGTCGATTCTTGATGGGCGACAACCCTCACCTATTGAGACCCTCTTTCAACACGACTGTGAGGAGTCGTGCCAAAGTGTGAGTGTCGTCGTGGATGTTAGAGTATTGTGAGGAGGTCAAGATAGTTATATTGGTTGTTGTTTTGGTATTGTACCATCAGTTGTCTATCTAGAAGAGCAAGAGAAGAAGAGAGGGAAAAGGAAACATCTTAGTAACATAATCCCCGCATCTCATATTGGAAGATCACGTGTAAGAATTGGTCACGTGACTCCGCGATGTAAGACATCTCTATACCCAGTTTGACAAGTCGACTACGTGCTGTCCCCAGCGAGATATTGGGTGGAGTTGAGAGAATCTGGGTATGTTCCGACAACACGGCGGCAGTCAAGAGGATGAATACTGCAGTGATGAAGACGGGCACGTCTCAGTGGGAGGTTGACAGCGCCAAGAGAGAAATGAAGAGGCTCGGAGAAGATTGTGGAGTTGTGGTACACTGTATTTGCGTGCCGGGGGAAACAGATATCGCGGGAAACGAGAAAGCCGACCAACTGGCCAAGGCAGCGGCGGTGGAAACTGACAGCGAAGAAATGTCCCTTTCGAGAGCGAAGAGGTGGCTAGAAGAAGTGAAATACGAGAGATTCGAACAGTGGTTCAGAAACCAGACATCCGTCGCCCTCCACCCAGAGAGGTCCTGTACAGATGTCCCCAAGAGAAACCAAGGTATGATCCCCGAAGCCCCCAGACGCATAGTGGGAGCAGCCCTCGCCGCGATGTCAGGACACAAAGACTTTAAGAGCTACCGTCAGAGATTTAAACACACGGATGCAGAGACAAGTTGCAAGAGATGTGAAGGAGAGAAGGATTGGTTTCATTTGTGGACGTGCCGGAGCAGACCTCATGCGTGGTCGAGACCTTTTGCCTCCAGACTGCTGAGAACTGCAGAAGGGGAGAGCAACACTTGCCAAGGCGTTATTGAGAAAACAGGACGGGGAGCGGCGCATGTGAGGTGTTTCGTCGTTTCTTTTATTATAGAAGTGTGGTGTCGGCTTTGCATAGTGAGGCGAGAAAAGCAGCGGCGGGGATGACTGAATGTGCGTTAGGGTTATGAGGTGGTATAGGGGTTAATTGGGCGGTTTCCAACCGTCCCCCGACCTGAAAAGAGTGGATGGGCCTGCTAATCAGGTATTAAATGGCGATAAACAAATAAATAACCAAAGACTGTGAGGGGTCGGAGAGAATAGCAATCTTCACATGCCTGTTTTTGCGGTGCGAAGTGTGAATCAGATTCCCTTAGAATGCAGGATGGCAGTCATGATTGGTTGGAGATAACATGATTGTGCAATATTGTAGATAGGCTGTTTACTGTGGATTTGCCTTTTGCCTAGAAATATTGGGTGTGTGAGGGGGTGTCTGAATCCCGTGAAATCAGGCCGACTGTAAATGATATTTGCCTCACAATATCTGCGGCATATCCACTTAGTTATCTCTGATTGAATTCAACTACTCTTAAATTTGACTTTGAGCGACAGAATGTTTGAAGTACTCAATCACCGCTACCAAAGGCCAAATGGCTATCGCGATATGTCGAGTGAATGGCTTGCTATGTTGACGTGGGTTGACACTCAAGAGGTAAGAATATTCCCTTGATAAGCGTTCACATAGAGATAATATGCTAACAATTCTAGCGAGGCAACATAATTGTTCACTACCGATTGGAAGGTGATGAACGAGAATCCTGTTCGGAATACAACTGTCGCGTTGTGGACAGTGTGGCCCGCAACCAGAATTGGTGCTCATCTTGTACGAAAATGATCATTAGTCGAATGGTTGTTAAAGACTGCATACTGTGCTTGGTCTCTCAGCAAACGAAAACAAAGAACAGGCATACAGAATCTTACACTATCAACGACCCCGATTGGTTTTCATTTAACGATGACGACATCCAACAACTATTGCATTGCCCAACAAATTTTGGGGAGGACGGACTTGCTCAGTGGCCAATCCCCGAAAAGCGTTCCCATCCGGGATTGAAACGACTTGGACTTTCACCGGATTGTCCCATGTGTTTCGGTCTAGCACGGTTGATGCTGCTAGATATACCCCAATGGCGTAACAACCTAGTGCGAATTGTACAAATCGATGTGCGACAGAGGCGGAAATATTGGGATCCTCAGCTATATTGGAACGCATTATCCCCCGAACTTAACATTCAATGGTACGCTCAGGAGGGTGAGTCTCGAATGCATTCGGATGTTGTCGTTGCCAAGCTATACCCAATAAGAGACGTTAACGGACCGGGGCTGGCCTATCAAAACATTCCTCGATGTAACCCCCAGGTACTGAAGCAACATATACAGAATCAGTTCCAGGTTTACCCCATAGAGGGCATCCAACAGGCGACAGGTAGGACTAATTCCCGAAAACTATTGACTTATAACTAACAGTTTAATACAGAATACCCCTCATCCTTTCGCCTAATAGACGTCAACAAAAGATGTGTCGTGCCTATCGGAAACAACAATGTCCGGTACTCTGCGATTAGTTACAGATGGGACTCTGAAGATAAGAACGAGCTGACTTCCACGACGCAAAACCACTTCGCACAGCCTGGCTCTTTGTCTCTGGAAACAATGTCCAAAACGCTGTATGACTGCATGGCAATGGCCCAGCTTCTTGAAATCCCTTACATCTGGATTGATCGATATTGCATCATGCAGGGCGATGAACAAGAAAAAGCCGAACAGATACATGCAATGGGGGATATTTATTCCAGCTCCTACTTGACCATGATATGTGCTCTTTCTAAAGAGATTCATTCGGGACTCCCAGGATACACTCCAAACTTCAAAGAAAGGTTTAATCCACCATCAAATGAGCTATGCTGGGGAACTTACGAACCCCTGACATACATGTTAACCGAAAAAGCAGAGTGGTACACACGT
>NETU01000364.1:0-10105 GCA_003032515.1 Huntiella decipiens | reverse complement strand
TGCATACAGTCATACAGAGTTCTGGACATGGTTTCGGTAGACAGGAATCCAGGCGTCATAAGTTGAGATTCGTTCTCCTTGGTCAGCATGTTGGCATCGGTTGAATCCCATCGGTAACTGATAGCGGAGTATTTAACGTAGATATTCCCAATGTGGACGACGCATTGTTGTTTCACGTCAATGAGACGGAATGAATCGGGGGACTCTGGAGGCAACATTAGCTTGGGACATCAGCAATAGCATATTGTGGCTTACGGGTATCATGTGTATCGGAAGATACGGTCGAACTTGGTAAACACTCTTCCAAGGCTGTGTTTAATGCGTTCTTCAAAAATAACGCATCAAATCGAAGTCTATCGCACATGAGGTCACCTTGCTTTTGAGTACTTCGTAGGGGTATCTCCAAGTCTCCGGCGTACGCGAATTTTGGCTGGTTTTCTCCCTCCAAGTACCATTCCCACGAGAGCGGAACCAGCAAGAGATCGTCCAAGAAATGGAACCTCTGCCAACTACGGTAAACAAGTTTGGGCACGCATGATTTCATAGCCACCCTCGTGCCAATATTGGATACCCCATGCCGCCGCCTAACTACTGCCCGTGCTATTTGAAGGCACATTGAACATCCGCATGTCAGTCCAACTCGTGCTAACAACTTCCCCCAAGTTTCTTGCGGGAATATGTTCCATGCTCTTCGTTCCTTGACATCCGGTGCTTGTGGCACAGAAAGCGGCTGTTGTATATCCGAGTCGACAAGTGTCCACCCCTCGAGATTTGTTGGCCGTGAGCCGCCGACAGGCCGTATCTGAGTATACACCGTATCACCGTCCTGATCTATACTGCTCTCGGTATTTCGTTCCATATACTCCTCGTTGCAGGATTGACAACCTTCAACTACCGTATAGCCAAGAAACATGTCGATGCATGCCGCACACCAGCCTTGGGCTGTACCGACTTCTGGCCCCACCACCTGCCCGAGGTCCCAGGCCGTAAGAAAGATGAAAGACTCTTTGTGCGCCTGGATTCCAACTCCAATTGGCGCCACGCCAATCCCGGCCTTGTCACCCGCCATGTGAACGCAGCCCTGTAGAAACACAAGGTCTCCCACATGACACTCTCCAAGACGGGCTTCTCCGTCACACGTAGAGACGTCAACGACGTCAACAACGCTCTCATGCAGCTTATCCGCACTGCTCTCGGCGCTCACACCGTGGAGCTAGACGCCCCGTGGCACTGGTTCATGATCCCTAACGTGACCGGTACCGTCGCCTACATCAACGCCAAGGGAGCCTAATAAAGTGTGAGTTTCGTCGTGAATATCAGGGTATTGAGAGGAGGTCAAGATGGTTGTATTGGTTGTAGGTCAGTTACTGTTGGATCAGTTGTCTAACTAGAAGGGAAAGAGAAGAACAGAGAATGAGGGAGAAGGGTAGAGACTATATCCCCAAAATATTGAGCGTCCGTCTATCACAATAGCCGCGCAACAGGTGTCAGCCTCTGCCCTGTCTGATGGCCGCTCACTTAGTGTTCGCTTCTCACTGTACAGGAATTATCTCCTATATAGACCCTGATAGAACAGCACTAATAACAAGGTCCAAAGCTTACAATTCTTTTTGGTGCAGTAATATGCTGATGTCTCCCAGTCCGTCAACAGGTCGAAACATAATCTCCCACAGCTGAACCAAGGATGCTATGCAGGGGTCACCATTGTGACGTCACCATGCTAACACATCTCCATACGCAATTGACAGACGCATTTCTGATGGTCGTCTGAAAGCAGAGTTTTAGGAAGCTCGTCATGCCATGAACGGTTGAGAGCGTTGTGGCTGTCACTTCATTGTGTCGTGAAACAGGTATGCCCTCTGAAATTTGTATAATGATGTGGTCCTCCTGTCTCCTTTTCCTTGTCAGATGCCGCACAAATACCGGATCAACTAAACAATCACCTTATCCTTACTGATCTATCCATCAAGTTCTCCACCGTTGCCACTTGGTATCCCCATCTATACCAGCCCTAGTGTAAGCTCTGCTTGGGATTAAACTGTATTATAAATTCGGCAAAGACATTCACCTAAATTGCATTTCCATCTCTTGTCCTCTACGCCCCATGGCGGTCTAGATATATGGTCACGTGAGACCTGTGATAGGGTTACCAAACTGTATAACCCTATCCAAGATCCGCATGTTGCACGAAAAAACCAACAACCTTCCACCAGCACACGGCAAACAGCAAACAGGAATTGCGACAAGAAAAAGATTTCCGTAGCACACCATAACATTCCAACATAGAACAGTGAGGTTTTTGGACCGACGATTTCATCCATATTGAAGTGGGCCGCCGAACTAATGACGAATACCCATTCGGAAATCCACTGTAGGGCCCTCGGATATTTCTAATGTGGAGAGATCACAATATATATTGGATCAAGCAGAACAGGTAAGGATGTGTGTTTGAGATTTTTGATTACTATACATATCCAATCATTGGTTGTTGATGCCCAATTCATCTCAACCTACAAACACACTGAATGCAGACCATTTGCCATGGTGTATCTAGATGATCGTTCGGCAGTGCTTGAAATGATCGATAGTGCAGCCATAATTCCGGGTTGGACACGTATGGAGGAGTCTGAGACGACCTCCACTGTCCCGACGAATGTATATTGATCGTGTCAAGCTTAATCACATGACACAGGATGATATAGCTCTCTAGGCACAACAATACACTGAATTAATGAACCAGCTATCTAACGTGCGCCCACCCCTGTAACCACCTGTAGTATCTCCCTCAATTGCCCCCTGCTGTTCCCGTTGGACCAATGGTAACATCTCACCGGCGAAGTGCATACAAGTCCTCCCTCCACACCTCGGGTGCAACGTCGTGATGGTTACCCCACAATCTCTTTCCACTGAGTAAATAGCTTCCGCAACTAAGGTCGCTGTTTCGACTGAGAGGATACCGGGAGCCGGATCATTTTGGCGGTTAGCATTAGGATCTAGCGACGCGGCTCCGTTGTCGCAGGCCCGGCTGTCCTGGGCTCTGGTGTATCGGACTCATGGGTGGAAGCGTCCGAGTTGGTGGTATCTGGTCTAGCCTGTTCCGGTGGACTATGTATGTCATGTCAGTAGACAAGTTCCGTAACGGTCAAATGATGAATGAAGACTTACGTGATCATGGGATACGGCTCGACCCATCGAGTACGATTCAGAAAGTACCACCTTCTGATCTGCGCGTACTCTAACGTGATGACCCTGTGTTCCGCTGGCGTCATAACTGGCCGTGGCGGTGGTCCATGTGGATTTTGGCCCCGTAAAGGGGGCCCCAGCGGGTGGAACTGATGGGGTAGCGCGGCGACAGGACTGCCGGGGTTGGCGGGGTGTGCTCCAACACCGGAGAACCGAGCGGCTCGAGCAATGGGAGCCGGCGAAGGATGGGGCCCAGGGGCTATGTACGCCCAATGATCAGCGCCTTCAGGTTCCGCAGCAGGAGCAAGACTGGTCGCAGCATTGTGGGTACCAATGCCGTGGTTGTCATCTGGATGACTAGTAGCATTAGGCTGTGCGGCGAAACCAATTTGGGCTTTTGGAGTCACAGGCTCGTTGGCAGGACCATAAATAGCGTTATGGACAGGCTGAGCGTTGTCAGTGGAGTTGGGATGAGACGAAACGGGAGAAGTCATTTTGTTAAGTTGTTTGATTGAGATGAAAGGATTGAAGGACAGTTTGACGACGAGAGAAAATATGGAAACACAAACAAGGCCTTGGGAAGGTCTTTATAGCCTAAGAGGCACGCTGTGGCTTTAGGCGGTATGTGTGATGTAGCGATAGCATTGCAATGGCATATCTGGTGCTTTCTGTATTTGAGATATACAGTAGGCAGGTGCAGGTGATGCCCCTAGGTTATCTTTAAGCCACTGTATTTAGTGACTGGTCGTAGCGCATAGACTCCACCATGACCAATCAAAGCCAACATTATCTCTATTGGCTCCTCCGGTCGACTGCTGTGCATTCTGCTTTGCCCGGTAGAAACTAACAACTACTCACGATATACGCCTTCCAAACTAGCAACGTGGAAAAAAGCGGTGCAAGTCTCAACTCTCAACCAGTCAGTCTATGTCAGGAACTACAGCGGGCCATTCATGCTAGGGGCCTATAACTAGGAAGCCAATGCACCGGCAGTTCCCTAACTGCAGTTGGCGCAAGGTCAATACCCGAATTCAAGGCATTGTTCTAGATTTACGAAAGCTGTTCGCTGAGCCATCCAGATGTTATGAATGCATTACATACCCTAAAGACATGGCGACAACCGCGATCTACGTTATCAGCAACTCTCAGGTTTACGCCGTGTTAGCCTGGTGCCGTTGGCCCAAGAGGCACATCTTGCCCCGCTCTGTGGCGATATATTCCCCTTCGCCGATAGATAATCGCCGGCCTGATATGTTTGGCTTGTCATCCATGGAATCATAATATCTACTGACCACATATATCCCCATCTTTCCCCAAAACCATAACAGACACTGGAATCATTATTGGTTGGGGGTAAGGGATAGCACGCTGTTAAACACGATTCAGGTTCGAGTAGTTCTAACGCCGATGGCGAGACACATTGGGGTTGCCAAACCTATTGTCTGTGATTGAGATATTCCTTTGCGTTGAAGGAATCAAGGAACAACACATGCGTACTACACATATGGTCCCCGATCAATGCCGCAGAGTTGCCGATTGCGAGGACTCTGTGACAAGACGCCACATTTCACTGAAATGACTGTGGCTCAACCAAATCTCGTGAAACCATGATAGGGGGACGATTAAGGTGGTGTTCGTTCATATTTCCCCCACAGCATGTATTTCCAGCACGACTGAATGAGGCGTTCACCAGTGTTCAATTCGTGTTCTCTGTGTACACGCTAGGGTTAGCAACGTGCTAGCCCCGTCAGTCTCCCAAGGTCGGGATGAGCAAGATCACGTGATTCTCTTTGTGTCACCCAACTGATCGAGACGCACTGCAACGACAGAGTGTACATTGAAAACTATATAGTCTGCGACATCGCTTCAGAACTTCATTCGTCAAACAATGTGACATCCATCCGAGGTGTTGTTCATGGCCTGGGGATACCATCCTTTGGCGAGCTATGTGAAATTACCGTTCTTGTTCTACTCAGACCTCTGGGCCCCCAGTTGGTTAAATTTCATTGAATCACTGTCCAGTTCGTCCATATCATTTGAATGAACGTCGGCTTCTGAATAAGTACTAGCTTTTCTCATTGGCCGGGACCCGAGCAATTAAGTGATAAATGCCATAGATCCGTGAAGGCAAAACTGCAAAACACATTACTAGGTTGACCATTGAACCCATGGGGCTTAACTTGACCCTGAACGAAGTACTTATTAGAGGCGCTGGCGTTAACCCAGCAAAATGGCAAACTCGAAGTGGATTACTTTACATGAAGGAGCGATAGTTTAGTCTTTGATGCATATTTTACAGTTCGCTATCGCCCGGGCAGAACCCTCCACAACTTACTAGGTCTCTCTAGGACCCCCAACTTGGAGAAATCTGGCTGTCGAGATCAATCAACAATTCTTCGGGTCCGCGAGATTTCTTCAGTCCACCACATGGCTTCCCCTTCTGCAAATCGGACATCACCATCTGTCGTGTCATTTTCATGTGCGTAGTAGTTGTTATGATCATCGTCCTCGCTGTCCTCTTCCTCTAGATACCATTGTTTTCTCCGCCCATGGTAATGAAACTCCGTCGGGCCAGGCGTCCAAGAGGGAATGCATGAGCTTGAATTGTTTAGAACGATTTCGCCGCGGGCCTTCGAATCCGATTCCTCGTTGAGGGTCAAGTTCTTCATGACATCTCTGGATGTGCGCAGTTCGAGATTCATTTCTTCTAGTGATGTACGCCTCAACAGACGGGCCCGCGTTATATCTGATCGGTCGTTGGTTCCAATGGGCTTCTCTCTGGACAAATCTTCACGAAAGATATCCCTGGTGAATATAGTTTCTGGGCAGTTTGATATGCGATTGGCCAACTGTAGTTGCTCTATGCGCTCGGCCGCATAGTCTTCTGGCCTTGATTTCCTTTCATGTTAGTGCCCACCAGTTAACGGTCGTGATGGAGGAACACATACCTTTGATGTTCAGGATCATCACTACTCGAGTCGGAATCCCCAGAACAAGAGTCGATGTCCATATTTGAAATGCCCCATACACTGGCATTGGTGTAGGCAGGAAACATTGGTAAAGTCCCCACCGCAGATGTGGAATATACGGAACTCTTTGACCTAAAGATGATATCATGGTTTACAGTTTGTCAATGTAGAACGGTGGCTTGTGACTGCGGTTTTAGACGTACCTAAAATCTGTGTCTTCCTGCAAGGTACCATGCTGTGCTGTCAATGGACTGTAGTTTTGAGAGTTGATACCGCTGGTCATGTCAATCTCCTTGCAGATAGGACCAGCTTCGGGGATCGCGCCGTCCGGTAGTCTGCTATTAACAAGGAAGGTTACATCGAGTCCCGTCTTGCGTCTTTTTGGGGATGGGCCAGGTGCTTCCTTCTCCTCGGTGTCTTGATAATGATGGAGCTTTTGCGACGATAGCTTTGGTGCCGGATTGATGCTAACTGAATGGTCTATTGCAAGATCTGCATAAGGGGTGCCCGGTATCCGACGCTTCCGAGTAACCGGCACATGGAGCTCGGGAAGAATGAATCTCTCGTCAGCGGACACCAGGCGGCCGGCAGGTTGACGAGGAGGTTGATGCATATCGAAATGTCTCTTCACAATCCAACGGCTTCAAACGTGTTGGGGTGGCACAGTGTATGTCAGTCTTGAACAAATCGTGGAATGGGCTGTGGGTGATTGGGATACAATGCTCACCACTGTTGCTGGATCTGTGTCTGTGTGGAAGGTCAACTTCCTAGTCCCAACGCTGTCTTTGGTCACGAAGCTGATGCTTGACGTCCGGTTAGTGATGTCCCAAGCGAGGCAAACCAACGACCTGGAACTCCTGACAAACAACTTGGTGGATGGCGACATATTAGTGGCTATAAGCGTGAAATATTGAAAATAACAAAACCCATGGGGACTTACCCATTCGATATTAAATTATGAGTGAAGTTTCTATTCTGATTTGCCCGAAGCAGAATCTGTTAATTACCTCAATTGTAAGGCAGGCATACCTAAAGGGAAGATTCCAGGCAGCATAATGTGTCTTACTTCCAGGCATGCTTAGTTACCGAACCTGTATTTCTGGGTGACCTTTGTCATTTTCATCTCAACTGGAGCCTTGCACATCAAAAGCCATCAGTCTGGTAGCGCTTTGGGGGTTTGCCAGTGCCACTGCGCCCAAAAGGATACATCCTTTGATCTTTGTTATTAGCTCCAGTGACATCAGCAGCTATAACATTTCAGCAGTTTCTCTGCTCGATACTGGTCCTAATTGTCACCAACCCGAAAAGGGTCCCGAAGCCAGGGTATGATCTGACCGTGCCCCGATGCCTCGTGACAGGCGCGTGGGGTACCCCGGTCAGATTCGTGTAATTAACCTATTTGAGACATAGATTGACGACATTCAAACTTCGAACATTGTGCGCAGAGCGAAATGGAATATTTTCATCCCATAAGGCCGATTACAAATTTATACCATGGGGTTATTTTGGATAACAACCATCGTCGATGCACACAACAGTGGTTTTAAGATTTCATGGGCGGCTAAAGTGGGAAGGTCATGGCAAGGGTTAGGGTAGACCGACCACGTGTCCCATGACGTGAAGTGGAGTGAAATCACAAGGAATCTAGCTGCCACTAGCTACGCCTTGGACGATGGAATTAGAGAAAACTTCTTCATTTGAGGCTTCGTGTCCTGAGTCTTGGATTTGGCACTTGCTGTGTGCGCAGGTCATGGTCTGGTGGAGTGAGAATCGGAGTGTACAAGGAAGTTCTCTGCTTTGTCTTCTTTGGATCTGACACGGGACGGGAGCCCTCGATGGCGAGGTTCATATCTGACTGGGCACAGGTGCCCATGAACTACCTTTAATATACCCCCAACTTTGTACACACTTTATGCTCTAGGACTTCTAGAAGTGAGACCGTTTTCGGCTAGTCCCGCTGCCGTGAGCCGTACACGTCACCGTTTTAAGACTAGCTCGTCAATATCTATCAGTTTTGATGTCCGCCAGGGACCCATTGGGGCTCATGTCTCTAAGACACGCTCTTATTTACCTATGATGATCACTGATCTATGAACAGTTACTCATGGCGAGTACAAGTCCTCAAAGCTTCTCCAATCTCTTAGGGCCCATGACGGGTTCCTACTAGTCCATCTCTTGACTTTTGGCGATGACGAAAAAAAATATTGAAAGGGCTCCAGTTTCCCGTCTGATCCGGTTTCAGTCGTGGTCCTCTTTCCTTCTAATGCGAAATTCACATCTCTTCGGTATCCAGTTGTCCCAACAAGCTATTGGTGAGACTACATTACCACATCCATTGATCTTTCGTGTTGCTCTTCGTTGTTGTACACAACACATTCCTGTCTTTCGTTTCTTGTTTAGAAAACTTACTCGCTAAGGAGACTTTAAAGAAGAAACACTCGGTTATTCCGAGTATCGGAGTGCCACGATGATACGGCCCGTTCGCTAGAGCCGGTGTCCCCGGAGAACACTGGTCCCCAGGAATCGATCTGCCAGAACGCGGATTTACTTGGGCCGGGCAAGATCCGATTCTAGCCAAGAAAATGGATCTAGTCAACGACGTAAGCTTTCTCGAATTCCCCTTGTCCTCACATCACATTCCTTCGAATTGAATTACTACAGACGCACTTCTTTTCGCAATTCATCACAACCGATCTTGTCGCGAAATGAGGTCATATCCTATCGGAATACCTTAGATACCTCCTTCACAACGGAGTTATGTACTACGCTGTGATGTTCGCTTACACGCCCGAGTGTATTCCATGGGCCCATCGCACCGCCAGTAACGGTATGGTGGTTGGTTGGAACCAGATCATGGGAGTTGGGTCCAGCCTAGTGACTGCTGCTGGG
Source organism: Huntiella decipiens (assembly GCA_003032515.1). Lineage (NCBI taxonomy): Eukaryota > Fungi > Ascomycota > Sordariomycetes > Microascales > Ceratocystidaceae > Huntiella > Huntiella decipiens. Next base: position 1,064 of record NETU01000364.1, on the reverse strand, counting down.
GTCAGTAGTCTCAATGCATCTTTGTATGTCTGTGCTAGTATATTCGGTGTATTAGTTGTTTTGAGTTGCCTGTTGCCATTTCACCCTTGTGGCGTTCCTAGGTAGTAAAAGATTGGTAGCAAACGTGTGATGGACTTGTCTTGCCAAACCGGTGGGCTTTGGGTGTTGTTTCGGCAATCCGGAATTGTGTAAAGAGTGTGTATGATTGTATTTTCGCTTATCTTGTAGGTAATGGAATGTCCTTTTGTTTCCGATTTCTCTGTATACTTCTAACGAATTCAAAACCTATCAATTCAATATCTCCATTCTTTCTGCTCTGAGTGACTTTCTCTTCAATTTTCCCGGTAGTGATCTTTGAGTATCTTCTAGATAGCTCTGGCATATAGACTTTGGCTCAGGCATCTGCTAAACAAAAATCGTTACGCTGGTGAAACGTGCATGTCATAGCTACCAAATTGATTACATTGAAGACGTGAGGGTTGCAGAACAGTGATCGTGGTCATCCGACAGGGCGTATGAATGAACGACTTGCCACATCGCTAGAACCTGAAACCAACCACCGGAGCAGACATCATATATGTATATTGTTAAATTTTGAGTGAACTTGTTCTGTATATTTCAAGTAGCTACAATGGAGGGAATATCCGCTCTCAATTATAGTGATCCAATTTCCCACTTATCTGTGTGCTTGATCGCTACTTGAGACCATTCTCTATCTTCCATCTCTCTTCCCACTTTCGTCCCTCTTTCCAGTTTCGTCTCCCTAGCTACTTCCGTCTGACTTGGCTGGTACCTCCAATTTAGCTCCTTCTTCAACATATATGACCTATTCCCAATGACATCTTGAGCCATAGCCAGCTTCTGAGAGATGATGTTGGAATCAATATTGGGGAGCTTGACCTTATGCATCAAAGGCAGAGATGTGAGCACGGGCTGTTGGGCGGTACGAACAGTTGAGGAGATGTTATCAAAGGGATCAACCGACGCTCCCAAAATTGCCATATCGCCGCCGACGCTACCTGGTAACCCCATCGAGGTCATCCAAGATGACATCGAACCCCAGC
>NETU01000363.1:27539-80841 GCA_003032515.1 Huntiella decipiens | reverse complement strand
TTTTCGCGACTGCCAATGGAATTAAAAATCATGATTTGGAAGTTGGTATTTCCAGATGCTTTTGGGGAATCAAGAGTCTTACCATTTTCCTATATTTTATACACGAAGAAGCCGCTCTTGATGGCACCGCGACTTCGCGTAGTGACGATGAGTGTCCGAACCATGATGAGCATTGACCGTGAGACACGGCAACTTTGCAAGGAATCGTACGAAGCCACTCTACCTCTTCATGGCTCAGGTGTCCTCCATTTTAACCCGGAAAAGGATATATTCCAATTCGGCGAGTTCATAGCGGGACACAGTGTTACTGAATGGCAAGATCATTCGGATTTCTTCAGTCAAATCTTCAATATCAGCTTCGAAGGGACCGGGATTGACCTAAAACTACACGAACATCCAGCACGATTTCCCGCGGAACGAATGTTCTATGTTCTCAACCAATTTCCTAACTTGAAGAGAGTTTTCGTGAAACATACCACTCTCATTTGCGACACCCCTAGAGACCCGATGTGGCCGGGAACGGAAAACAGTATTACTGTTCGATATTTCGAGACTAGGAGCTCTCGTGGTTCGTTGAATACCCTACAATATATCCAAACCTGGCCTAATGTGTGGGATCGGGAGGCGCAATTTAGTCTCGAGGACGATAGAGCCATTGAAAATCCGATCTCGACAGGACAGCTCCATGATTGTGATACAAACGAGACTACAAGTTTAGATGGAGAGACAACCTTCGACACCAAGCATCGGGCCAGGAAAGCGGATCCCATTGCAGGATATGAAATAAAGTATATCGCTGAAGCAATCTCAGACTATATCCGTTGTGCCCAAGCCTTTCTCAAACCTTCAGACTCAAGACCAAAGCAGACCTTCCGCTGGGAAACCCTACGGAGTATCAAGTTCTACCCGCTGGTAGAAGTTCCAAACCGAAAGAGGGCAGCCCTAGAAGACCCAGATTTTTCGACTAAACGCGTCGAAATCGGTCCTTTACGCCCTGACGACATTGGTATCGGGTCTCTTTCTAATGCTACTTTCCAGAAATATTTTCGCGGGCGAAGGCTAGACTCTACAGAGTTCAGCTGGCTTACGGACCGGGTGTCCATCGCTCGCTGTTTGGGTGTTTTTCGTTTCCAGGTTGAGTGGATTATTGGAAAGTATGTCAGGCCACAAGAAGATGGAAACGTACTTGACGATTCGGAAGACTCGGGTGATGATGATTTCGATTATGGCTATGATGATTTTTACGACGATGACGGTTATGGAGATATTCCACATTATGATGATGATGGCGAATTCTTGGGGTATGACGAATGAGTCTGGCGTATCGCGGAAGTAGACAGCAAGGCACTTCGAATGAGGGATCGTCGAAATGGGTATCATCTGGTGAAGGTAGATAGTCGTTTACATGGAAATTTGACACTAGATATTGAACAGGCTGACTGGATACAGAGATTGCATGGTTTCTTGAAATATACTTGGACTTATCACCGGTGACTTTGCATCTGGGACAAATCTGTCGTTAGCATTCGCGTCAAGCTGGACGTGAATCAGTCACGGGCCAACACTTCAGTGAATGTCTAGAATGGCTCGTTCATTGTTTTTGCGTATTAAGTGAAATAATCAAAATCTACAGTACTGAACTTGTAGTAGTCCATCCTCGCCTGAAATCCTCAATGCCTTGCACATGTGTAACTATGACGTAGGGCGGTGGTAGTAGTCCAATTCCGGTCGGACACCGGCATGGATATTTGTTACACTAGATCTATACTAACCCTGACTCCCCGTCTGCTGGCAGGGTTACCTGGTGGATACCTGTTACAGGGGTTCACGTCAACCACGGTCTAATCGACGACATATTGATCAGATCAATTACATCCTTCATACCACATGAACTGTGAATTCTGACGTCTACATTACTTTTCATTTTTTCGTTTTCAATTGTTCATATTGCGCGATAATCTCAATTATGGGTTACTGGTTCCCTTCTGATGACGACGATGGGTGGGACTCCGATATCCAGAGACAAGTCAATAAACAACGCCGTGAAGCCAAGGCAAAATCCCAGGCTAAAAAGGCAGTCAAAGAGAAGCGTGCCGCCGAAGCTGGGCCGTCGGGGAGTAATTCCACTCCCGTAGGCCCTTCGGCTAGCAGTTCTACACCCGCCGGTCCTGTGACAAACAAAACAACTCCCGCTGCATCCAATGTAGCTCCTTTTAAGTTCAATCCCGCGGCGGCTTCTTTCACTTTCAACCCCTCAGCTTCCGCCTTTGTTCCTAGTGGCTCCGCGGCTAGCAAACAACCCCCCGCGGCTGCATCCGCCAGCAACGCTCCTCCGGTCGGACCTTCTGCAGGCACTTGGACTCATACACAAGCGTCCTCCGGCAATGGTAAAAAGGTGAAGCACATCAAAGTTGGGCATTCGGTGGCTAGAAAACAATGGCTGCGGCCAATGGAGAGTCCATGGTTTTATGGCCGGATGAAGAAGAGAAAGTTGATCACCAACATCCCCAGAGTCATGAAGCGTGTTCACCCGGAATTCATTCATACTCTCCCCATAACGTGGAATGGATTCCCAATTCCCGTGGAAAGAACGTTCCATTCATTCGAAAAGCTACCAATGGAACTCAAGCTCATGATCTGGCGATATGCTTTTCCTGAGGCCTTTGGTGAGTCTAGGGTCTTGATGTTCAGGTACGCACCGGAGCGAAAAGTCCCTCTGCTGTCTACTCCTGAACTCGGAGTCTCGGCTATGAGTGTACAGGTACTCATGAGCATCAACCGTGAAACACGGAATCTCGGTCTGGCGACATACGGAACTTTACTACCAGTGAATGCAAAAGGACTTATCTGGATCAACCCCGAAAAGGACCTCATCATGTTAAGTGAAATCAAAACAGAAAAGGCACTTGACATGTGGCAAGACCACTCGGAAATCACCAGCAAGATCATAAACCTTGCCTTTAGCCGGATTCTCCCGTCCACGGGCATCGTCGACAACCACAGTATGCACAAGGGACAACAGCTGTTATACTTTTTGAACATGTTTCCCAATCTCAAAAGGGTTTTCATCCGCGACTGTTCAGCACTACGGAACAGAAGGGTTCTAAACTGGGCCGCGACTGAAAACAGTGTCATTATGCGCCTTTTGGAGCCAAGAGGCGAGTTCCCGGGCGACCCGGAATACATTCCAAAACTCCAAACATGGCCCGACATATGGGATTGCGGGGTCGAACTTGGAATCGAACCACCTAAAGACGGACGAGTGAGAACCATGCCCTCACCCACACCCAGACAACTAGAGATGGATATGTACTCTACAAGCATTGACGAGCCTGAGGTGGACTTACCGGACACCATTGTCGGATGTGGATCCCGTCACATAGCCAGGGGCTTTTCTGAGTTCCTGCGGTGTGCCGAGACCCTTGCCAGCCCGGAAAAGATCCCCAAAAACTGTAACTGGGGAATGTTGAAGGAGATCAAATTCTACCCACTTGTGGAGCTTGTAGACCCCCTTTGGCCAGTCTGTCACGATATCAGCAAAGACAACTTCTGCGCCGAGTCTGGTCCTCTAGACGTGGTCCAGATGAGCATTTACAGTGACGAATTCAACACCCCTGCTATCCGAGTGGCTGATCATGCCAACTTCACTTGGCTTCGCTCCCGGGCTTATATTGCGAGATGTCTGGGGACTACTCCGGAGAGTGTTCGGGATTTAATTGGCCCTCCTATAGGGGTGATTGTTCCTGAAGGAGAATCGGAGGATGATTATGAGTCGGATTGGTGTGAGCCGGAGGGATCTGAGGATGATGACGACGAATATGGTTTCTATGATGAGGATGGGGATTATGACGGCCCTAGGGGCTTTCAAGCGATGTTGAGAAATGCGGGTTGAAATGGTAGAAGCTTCCCACGGAGGTAGTTTTCTGTCGTTCTTGCTTTGTTTTTGTGTTCATATCCCCTTTTGCTATTTTTTTTTTGTGATCATACCCCCCTTTTGCTATAATGATATTGGCTATATGAAGCCACAGTGAAGTTCGTCTATTCATGCACTATGCGGTGAAAGTGTCTGTGATTTTGTGGGAGTAAGGCACGCAGAAAGGTTACAGGGAGTCAAGAACATGATGCATATATTCACTAAATGATAGTGGCGTGCGATTTGCCTTGGGAGTTTGCTTGTCAGTTTTAACTTTTGGGTTACCATGTAGTTAATGTGCGTCATGTCCCCTCGTCTGTGGTACGTGACACGATATTGGGTTTTGTTGGCTTAATGTGCTCATCCTGCCCGCCCTACAGGGTGACTACTTGTATAACTTCAGTGGCATCGGAAAGATTCTCTCTTTGGATTCCAAAGGGTCTGGCTCTGGTCTCGATATACATTGGTGTGGAATCTCATTGTACCATGTCTTCTCTCATGTAGTCATGGGTATTTACGGTGATGTTAACACCCAGGGCCGGTAGGTTTGGTTTACCAACTGTACTGCACTATTAACAAAGTCATACCACTTCGACACGCTATCTAAAAGCCTTCTCCGATGATCAATGATCTCCCACCACCATACCAAATCGGACCATATCTGATATCAATGCCACGTTCTTCTCCAACATACCAGTCAGCTTCTGTTCCTTCATCTCTGTGGAATACAGTCTCCAGCCATTCGTTGATGTCATCGATAGCCTGTATCCACTTAGCAGCACTGTCAGGGTCGATCTCACGGGATTCCCCAATGAATCTCCCAAGGGTTATGTGTGCAGTGGGAAACTGATATCTAGGTTTCAGTTCCACCCCGATGTTTTGAAGCTCTTGAGTGAGGCCGTTTCGAAGCATGTGATAGTTATAATTGTCTCCGGAAACTCCTCCATCCTTTTCAGTCGCGCTCATAACATCCTCATGGGTATACACTCCTTCTCCCATGGCAGGAACAAAAGTCAGTGCAAATGCCGCCCTGTCATACGTCACCAAAGGCTTTACCAATCTCGCTCTATGCTTCAAAGTATAATCCGCAATCCGTGTCCGATGTGGTCTAATTTTCTCAATCAACCGTACAACAACGTCCGGCTCCTGCTCATACGTCACATCAACAACATTCAAATGCAGATTCTCAAGAGGCATCATCCAATGTTCCCAGGCATCTGGGGTGACTGACGCCAGTCTCTCTTGGATCTCACTCGCTAGTCGGGCAATGCGTTTAGGTGGGGTGGCCCAAAGAGCAAGACAATTACGGGGGTCTGGGACGTTTTCCCGGAGAAGACGGGTTAATGTGGTATCTGTGGAAAGGGTGGTTCCTGGGGTTTTGAACTGGAGTGTCTGGGCTGACTGCCGGGTTTGACGATGGTTGACATATGATTTCCGGATTATGGACTTGGTAGTTCAGTTAGGTTGGGACTTGATCGATGGAAATACAGTAAAACAACGTACCAAATCAGTCTCATCAAGAGAAAGTTTGACGGGGGGTTGTTCGGTGGACATTGTTTTGATACCAAATATATGTACATATATGCAGCCCTTGAACAATTTTATGGTATGGTATGGACAACACATACATGTCGCAAGGGACAATATTATTCCAATGCAATCAGCCTCCATACCGAACTCCAACATCATCGGTTCTTAGGGTTATAACATGTATAACCCTGCGCGTAATCATACTTTGTAAACGCGCTTGATCGCTACGCCAATTCGAAAAGCAGCTTACAGGGGCTGTTAAGTGACGTCGACCACGACCAAGCTATGATGAACCTAGGCAGCTAACCGTTATTTTAGCCCAAGTGTGTACAGAGACACACAACCTACATTTTGCAATTACCCCTCCACTCCGCACGTCAATATCATTTTAAAATTACTGCCGATTAGATTTCATCTTCTGTCATCTATTTTCATCACGCACTTTGGGAGCACATCCTCTGTTTATTTCTCTTTTACCTATACATAGAGTTTCTTTTGCTTCTTTCATTTTCATTTGGTCGTCGATAAAATGACCAGACATAACAACTCACGCCACAAGCGTGTGGCCCCCGATGATTCAGATTCGGATTTAGACGTGCAGTCTCGCCAATCCAAGATACAGAAACTGTCTGATGAATCCAGTGAAGATGAGATTGCCGATGAAGGGCCCATTGAAATAAGCTCCGGTGAGGATGATGATGACGAGGAAGACGACTCTGAATTGGACAGCGAAGACGAAAGAGCAGAAGCCATTGGACGTGGTCGTCGTGAACTCCGACAGTGGGTTCAACAATATGTAGAAGACGAAGCTTTTTCATCGGACGAGGATGATTCGGAGGAGGAAGGTTTCGAACGATACGGGTCGTCCGAGCCATTTCAAATCGGATTTTCGGTAGCCAAGCGTATGGGGTTACGACCTTTGGAAGATCCATGGGCTGTCATCTCTTCAGAAAACGGAGAAAGCAAAAAGGTTCCCAATTCGATTCCTTTCGACCATCCAGACTATATATACAAGATCCCTATGGAATGGCACGGCCTTCCAATCCCCGCTGAGAGATCATTCCACCCATTTCCTAAACTACCAATGGAAATTAAGATCATGATCTGGAAGCACACTTTCCCAGAGGCTACTGGACGGTCGAGAATCTTGGACATTGTCCATCTCCCGGAATCAAAGTGGCCTTTAGTGTCGAATGGTAACCTTAGATGGGCGTCAATGAGCTTGCGAGTGATGATGAGTGTCCATCGTGAGTTGCGGAATCTTGCCCTGGCAACATACAGGACCACGTTATCTGTGGACGGTGATGGCCTCGTATGGATCAACCCCGAGAAGGACATCATCTTGTTGGTTGGAATTGCTTCAAAAACGCCGATGGATCTTTGGCTGGTTAGCCACAGCATCAGTAGCAAGATTATCAATTTGGGCTTGGAGTTTGATACTCCTCACAACGGTATAGCCCGGAACTCAGACTTGACCAGGGCGCAACGCTTGTTGTACTATTTGAACTTCTTCCCGAATCTCAAGAGAGTCTTTCTTAGCGATGACACAAAAATTCAAGACCCGCGAGTATTGGAGTGGGCTGGAACCTACAAGAGTATTACCACCCGTCACTTTGATTGGGAAGAGAGCGAGATTGGCGAGTTTACCTATAGACTATCGCTTATCACGTGGCCAGACGTCTGGGATTGCGCGGAGGAACTTGGGATCAAGGAAACCCAACCAAGTCCACAGCAATCATTTTCTGAAAGTTTTGACGACGACGAAAATAAAATCAAAGACAAAGGCAGTGGTGTTAGGGAGTCTATTATCGGTGCTGGTTCAGAGCATCTAGAAAAGGCATTCACTGACTTTGTAAAATGTGCGGAAAACATCGGACACCCCAGATCGCTGCCACAAAGGTGTAACTGGGAAACATTGAAGAACATCAAGTTCTACCCAATTCTAGACGTCAGCGGTACGACTTGGCCGCTTCGCGTGGGACATCCGGGGTCGATTTATTTGATGAAAAGAACACCTGATGCCCTCGACTACAGCTGGCTGCGCTCGCGGACCCATATTGCCAAGTCCTTGCGTGTTTCTCGTGAGCAAGTCAGGGAAGTGTTTGATGAAGAACTTGGTGGAGTTTCCAGTGCCGAGGAGCCCGACGAAGCTACTGAAATAGTGTACTCTGAGTATGAATTCGACAGTGATCCTTTGGCCCCCGTTGTTGAAGATGATGACAACGAATCTATTGGTGGGGCAGGCGAGGAATTAGATGGACCAGATGCAAGCGATTCGGAAACAAATGTCCTCTCTGTCGAGGAAGAAGACATGGAAAACCAGTCGGATAATGACTTTATCGTTGGTGACGACGACGAACTCGAGTACACTATTGGTGATATTCTCCCAGATGACAGTGACGTTGAGGATGGTGACGTCGTAGACACTTCTCCCGCTCAACCGAGACAGCCACGGAGACGACTTGGTCCTCGCGAAACGACAGGGTATACCGGGGTTCTGGGACTTCGGCAACGAGCTATTGTCATTGACTCGGATTTAGAGGAGGATGGAGATGACGAGAGCACGGTTGTTGTACCGGCTAAACAGAGACGGGCGAGGAATCGTGTGGCTTTGGATAGTAGTTCTGATGGTGAGGGTGAGAGTGAGAATGTTGCGGACGCCGTTGTTAAAGTTCAAGATAAGCGTCGGATCATTGTGTCTAGTGATTCAGACGAATGAGGGTTTATGGGACTGTTTGGTTAGACTTGGGTTTAGTACGATTTTGTTACTTTTTGGGGGTCTCTTTTCTACTGCATAGACTGTATTCATTTCCGGTACTCGTTTAGATGTGCGAACAGGTTATACATAGCATGTTGTAGAACGTGAGTGGGTCTATAAGTATGCTTTGTTTGTTTGTTGCATGTTTTCCAAATTGGGAAGTTCAAAGACTCCAAGCTTCAGGATACGAATATTGTGACATTTTACGTTTAACAGTTGATATTGAGGGCTGGGAAACAAGCGGATGATGAGTTGTTAGGCAATTGTATATCAATCACGGATAATACCTATCCATAGTTGATGTTTTAATACACTCTATCACGATGGCAAGTCAGGCAATTGATAGGGTTCCCTCTGGGTTTTAGCATGAATGCATATCAAGGTAGTGTCGGAGAAGTAGCAATCAATCCGTCCAAATAGACGCGCGGGCCTAGATCTGATGTGTTCTTGACCAGGGACCATGGACGAACCAACGAGATCAGTGAAGAAAACGGGACGACCGCGAGTAGATAAACAGTGGTAGGCGTTTTTTTCAAAAAGGAAGAAAATAATCATGGAGGCGGGACCTTCCTTGTGACTTGATGACAGATGACTGATGACTTGCAAGATATCAGTAACGTAACATAGTATACATACAACATCCAGACTAATATTGTGTGTTGGCCCAGCATGGCATCGTGTGGTTGGGATGGAAAGATCGACAGGGGGTCAAAGATACCCAACCGTATTTGTCGATGAGGGAACGAAAAATCAGTTTGAGATGATTGATTGCATTAACTTTTAGGATGTGAAGCATTCAGGAGTTTCTAGTTTATTCGGTGATTTCTCTGCTTTGTTTGGGCGAGTTTCTGAGGTTCTGAAGAGGCATTTGAGTTCGTTGGGGAGAGAAAGGGTTTGCTTGAAGGATTAAGGTTAAACTATGTAAGCTCTTTCCTTGAATACCCAGCCACAACTATTCAAGCAAGGAAACAGCCACAGTGACATCACTGACTACTCACTCCATCGATCAAGCATGTACCTACATACTCAGCCCACTACAAAAGCGTGTTCTAAAAAAACTCTATAGAAGCAAAGTTAACCGGTCTATCGGACTTCTTCCTTGTACTCAGCAACATAAACAGCCACGCTTCACTGCCCGATAATCCCTGTGCAGATGCGGCCGGTGGCTCCTCGAACATAGCGTCGTCAGGGTGCCAGGGTGACTTGGTATATCCATCCATCCATTGAAAAACGGAAAGAGCAGAAAACCCAACTTGGGAAAGGAAAGGGCATGCATGCATGAGGGATATTTATGGGGAGAAAATACATATAGATAGTCGAGGACCCACGTTTACACTTACTTTTGGTCTTGGTTTGGTTTTTTTTGCTTCAAGTATTTCTTTCTTTTTGTGTCTTGGCATCTTTTAGCAAATGAGTGACACGGGTGGTTGCCTCTTTTTGCATTTATTCATCAGCATTTGATTATCTATTACTACATCTAGCATTGGCGTGAACAATTCACGAGGCTTACAGATCTATCATCTCGTCTGTACTTTATCCAACTGCCAACACTCGTTTATCTCATCACACGCGTTTAATATCGTTTATAACCCTGTCTGTCTCTTCATCACATAATCAACTACAACAACAACCTACAACAAATCGTCAAAATGAAGCCTCTCAGTCTATTATCTCCCATTCTCTTCCTCCCATTCGTCGCCGCCAGATTCCAAAATGACTTCTCATCATATCCATCCGGCGCCATCACATGTCTCTACTCTTCCGATGCTTCTTCAGGATGTAACGGGGACACCGTCGCCATCATGAACGCCTGTCTCTGTGCCAATGGAGGAAACTTCATCACCAACACAGCCAAATGCATGGCGCCCCAGAACAGTTCCGATCTTTCAGCTACATACTCTGTTTTAAAGGTGAACTGTCAAACTACCTCGTCGAGTATCTCAGTCACCAGTGATGAATTCATGGCAGCCGCAAATGAAGCTATTAGCTCTGCTAGTGCCGCTAGTTCGACTTCCACTTCGGGATCCTCCACCGCTACAAATGTAGTGCAAGCCGCCGCATCCGCATCCACAACCGGAACCACTTCCAACACCACCATATCATCCACAACAACCGCCACCGCCACATCAACAGCCTCCTCATCCTCCTCTTCTCGCCTCTCCACCACCGCCGCCGTCGGAATCGGAGCATCCCTAGGTGTAGCCAGTCTCCTAGCAATGGGATCTGCCATCTTCTTCATCCGTCGTCGTCGCCAAGCCAAGAAGACCTCCACTACACAAGCCGCCCTTCTCCCCTCTCAACACGACTATCCCAAGCCTCCACCATCTTCCCATGCCTCATGGTCACCGACATCTCCCATGACACAAGCCGGTACCTGGGATGCCACCCAAGGAAACTCCGGCGCTTGGGGTGCCCCGCCTGGATATGTAGGCGAGATGTACGCTGGAGACGTCAAAGTGGGGCCATCTACCGCCGTAGAAATGCCCGCTCAAGTCGTCGTCTATGAGTTGGATAGCACTGCGGTTGACAAGCCGTTGGTGGAAATGCCAGGTAGTGGTGACATGATACATCCTAGGGTTTTGAAGCATCAGGAGATGCGGGACAAGGCACTTGCCGCTGCTAGAGAGAAATCTTGATGGGTATGGGGAAAATTGGCTGGCGTTTGAAGGTTGCTTTTTATGTTTTCATTTTTTGGTTCTTTTGTTTTTCTTACTAGCGATACATGCTTTACAATATATCAGATCCATACGTGTGATCTATTGGTTCTTTCCACATATTCATTTTGATAAATATGATATCGAAAAAGTTCATGTGTAACAACCACCATAACCATCTATGTATGTACACTCCAACAAAAACATGAAATCCCGTAAACTACATCTAATGACATTCATGCCCATCCACTTGTAAATTGTCCACGTTACATGTAAATTACCTGCATACATACAATATGTCGGAGGTTCTCAACGCACGACAGGGGTGTGAGACAAAAATGGAAGCTTCCGGCGTGGCATTGAGGACAAGGCCTTTCCGACATCTTTTTCCTTTTTGGGCCTTTTCTCGACACCCTTGTCTGGAATTGTCCGTGGAAACATTGATAAAACCGTCTATAAAATTTCTCCGATATCATAGCAAATACATGTATGAAATTTCACAACGGATAATTCACCAGTTGAAACTCCGATAACTTTTATTACCAACACATATGTATCATACCAACCCTTTAAGCGCACCCGCTTATTTCTTGCGGTTGGGAAGCGCCTTGGGAGCAGGCTCCGGAGCCAACTCCTTCTCAAAGGGAATGAAGGAAGGAGCACCGGGGATGTACTTGCGCAGAGGCTCGGGAATATTGATACCCTCGGCCGTCTGGTTGTTCTCAATCAGGCACGAAAGCGTTCTGGTGGTGGCCGTGAGAGTCGAGTTGAGGCAGTGCACGTACTTGATGCGGACTGTTGGGTTTGGTGGTTAGTACTTAACACATGTAAAGAAATCATATAAAAACTTACCATCAGTCTGGGTCTTGGCGCCGAAACGGATGTCCAGCTCGCGAGACTGGTAATCCAGGCAGTTAGAGCACGAGACAAGCTCACGGTACTCGCCCTGGTGGGGGAACCACGCCTCCAGATCATACTTCTTAGCCGCAGCGTTGTTCAGTTCCGAAGAAACAATGCTGACAACACGGTACGCCAGACCCAGAGACTGGTAGAACTCCTCGGAGCTGGCAATCATCTCATCGAACATCTCCCACGACTTCTCGGGGTCAGTAAGAACAAACTGCTCAACCTTCTCAAACTGGTGCACACGGAAAATACCCCAGGCGTCCTTACCGTTACCAGCCTCACGGCGGTAGCAGGTCGAGTAGCCAGCATACTTGAGAGGCAGCTGCGAGGTAAGCAACCACTCACCAGAGTGGTAAGCGGAGATGGGCTGCTCCGAGGTGGCAATCAGGTACTTGTCGTTCTGGGGCTCACCGTCGGTGATCTTGTACAGCTCATCGTCGAACTGGGAAAGCTGGGCAGTCTTGGCCATGGCCTCGCGCGTCATCATCTGCGGGGTAGCAAGGGGAGTGAAGCCCTTGTTGTGGAGGAACTCCAGACCGTAGTTGATCAGAGCCTGGTTAAGGAAGACACCCCAGCGGCGGAGGAAGTAGCCACGGTGACCCATGACCTTGACACCACGCTCGGGATCGTAGCCGTCCAGACGGTCGAGAACCTGGTGGTGAGAGAGGACATCCTTCTTCTCGATGGTGTAGCCCTCAGGAGCCCAGGTGCGGACAGTCTCGTTGTCATCCTACATAAGAGTATGTCAATAACCCCCCCAATAGCAACGTCCATATCCTCTTAAATACGCACCTCAGTCTCAGAAACGGGAACAGAAGAGTGAACAATGTTACCAACAGTCTTAACCTTGTTACGCAGGGCAACGTTCTTCTCCTCAGCAGAGGCAAGAAGGTCCTTCTTCTCCTTCTCAAGAGCAATCTTCTGCTGAAGAAGCTCATCAGCGTTCTCCTTGGCCTTCTTCTTGGCACCGATTTCCTTCTGAACAGCGTTGATCTTGCTGCCCATCTGGGTGGCGGCTATCCATGACGTCAGTATTTCGTGAATCGACGTGGGCGTTGGGCTTGGGCATGTCGGGTTCGGCTTGGCTTGGGCTATAGCACTGTGAGTTGGGTGAAACTAACCGTAGAGGGCTATACGAAGGGTTGTAGTTAGTATATGCTTTTCATCGTTTCTTTGTGTACTGGTGGGGCTTACTCTTGCGGTGGTCCTGCCACAACTCAATGATCTCGTCGACAATCTCAACAGAGTCGCCACTATCAACCGTTAGCCCATCACCCTTCTAAACCAACTATTAACCACCCCATCAACATCCAACATACCGAGCCTTCTGCGAAGCCTTGATAACCTCCGGGTTACCGCCCCTACAACCAAAAGTTAATACCCCATCATCAAATGCGCCCATCCAACATAAAAACGAACCGCTCGGAGATGAAATCCTGGATATCAAGCATTTTGTCTAGCCTATTTAAACAAATCAAGTATAGTAAAAAAGAAAAGATAGAAAGGCTCAAAAATAAACCCCAACGCGTTCAATAACCGTTGCTATATTCGCAAAAATCGCAAAATACCATGTGACTCAAGACTATCACCAACGTCGTCGAGATTTCGAAACCACTATAACCCTAATTAGTACCCCTCCCCCTCAATCGTGCACACATGTGAGACCCCCACCCTTGTATTTGTTCAGACAAGGAAGGTGGGGGAGACGACTGGAGGGCCGTGCACATCCCCTTAAGTGAGATAGTCTCGTTAATAGCATCAATGTGTGTTTAACGACAACCAAGATGTTATCAACTCGACAGGATGAATATCGATGTTGAGATATCTGTGTTACATCATAAATAATACTCTATAAAGCATTCCGCACATTAAACGTATGCTAAAGATGTTTCAGTATCCCCAGAAATATAAAAACATGGGCTAAAACGCTTCCATTCACATACCACATTCCTTTTCAAATTCAAAATCATATAAAACAAAATAGTATTAAAAACGACCTATTCTTCAGTGTTGACTACATCTGTCGTGAAACAAGGCCGTGGTAGCATAATCCGGCATCCTATAACTTCACTGGTGCTTTCCTAGATCTTCTGCCTAGTCTAATGTCATACAAACCAACATGTAACCGAAACACCAATGTGCAAGCCAAACAGACTGCACTACAACTGCCACCAACTATTCCGGGACCTCGAAACCATGGAATCTTTCAAAACAAACATTTCATCCATGGCAACTCTTTGCGAAAGCCCATATGACTCTTCATCAGACGTGCACAAATCAACTCCCTTATGTCCCTTATGACGGTTCCCAACGGTTACCGTGACGCGGCCATTGCTTGGTTGCTTGATACTCTAGATAGTAAAGACAAAACAAGACAGGAAATGTAGGAAATACAAGCGAGGTCAACCCAAGTGGTCCCCAAGCAATAAACATCAGGCCTAATAAGCAACGAGAACAACGCAAAGGCAAACGAGGTATCATGACGAAACGCAGAACAGAAAACAGTACCAGTGTCGTATGTCTACATGAGAACACACTGTTTAGCCGCTGCCGGCTCATCGGGGCTCGAAGATCTTTCAATCTCACTGATCATCAACTCGAATGCCTTGGTGATGTTCTCATTGTAACGGGCACTAGCCTCGGTCCAGGCGCACCCCCACTTCTCGGCTAGCTTCTGACCATCCTCGACGGAGACTTGCCTTTGCTCGGGCCGTAAGTCGGACTTGTTTCCAATAATGGTGATAGGAACACTTTCGACTCCCTGTGTGATGCAAATGGTTAGTCACGAGACAAATTAAAGGGAACGAGGTGGTGAGAGTAAGGTGACTTTGTGTCACCCTCTCAAAAAAGGAACTTCTGTCGTACCAGCTGGTTGAGGATCTTATCCCGAATGACTTGAATCATTTCAAATGATGGCAAAGATGCCACTGAGTAGACCATCAAGTATCCATGGGTACCAATGAAGTGCTTGCTGTTGAGAATGCTATATTCATCCTGATGGTGGGGTATGTTAATAACTGTATATATCGTGTTGTAGCTAATCATTAGACTTACCAGACCGGCAGTATCAACAATTTCAGCCTGATACTCTTGGCCCTTGAATCTCAGGGGCTTAACAAAGGTGTTTTCAATAGTAGGGTAGTAACTATCAACGAAATGACCCTCGGTGAATTGAACAGCAATAGACGACTTGCCTATTTGGATATTAGTATGAATTGCACAAACATATCTATGTTAGTGGGGTAGTGGGGTTGAGTATGATTTAGACATTTGAGGCTCTATGAAACCCCATTCGCCCGGGTGAATAGAATCAGTGCTTGCTTGACTGACAACTAAAAAGCGGTGTGCTTTCCTCCGCCAATGTCACATCATGGCTGCATTTGAATAACGAACAAATGTATATTGCAAACACAGTTATATCTAGTCAATACTAGTTGACCTGTAGATATGACGACGTCAAGCGCGTTTTCAAGTCAAAACATCCCGGAGACTGCTGCATTCATTGGTCCAACTCCAGGCGGCGCTGCGGTACATAGAATTTGAGCCGCAGGTCACCGAAACCCACATTCGGTTGAAGTGTCACCGACCACAAGCAGCTGAGCAGTGAGTCTTGTATCTCATACACTTGCACAAAAATGTGGCTGGACCCGGTGACAGACCGCTTGGTCAGCATGTGGTTCGGGCGGGTCAGACAAATGTGACATTTGCTGCAACTAAGACGGGTCCAATACTGAGATAGATGCATGCTATATCCAAAATATGAACTTTCTGGTTTTGGTGCATCTGTCGTCCAACTAACCGGTCGGTTTTATATGAGAGCTCGCATGACATCACGGGGTATTGGAAAGCGACTCCACTCACACGCCAACGCGAAGACCCACAGGTTGGAACAATGGCAAGTGGCCACATGATGAGAATGTAATGTCGCAGAACTAAGACTTACCGACCGAACGGCTGCCGACCAGCGCCATCTTGCGTTGTTTGGCCATTTTGAGCCGTTAAAAGTGGCGTAAAAAAGGGTTGACTTTGACGAATAT
The DNA here is from genome assembly GCA_003032515.1 of Huntiella decipiens. Classification (NCBI taxonomy): domain Eukaryota; kingdom Fungi; phylum Ascomycota; class Sordariomycetes; order Microascales; family Ceratocystidaceae; genus Huntiella; species Huntiella decipiens. The sequence continues at coordinate 65,043 of NETU01000363.1, read as the reverse complement.
GGCAGAGTATATGCCAACAATAACGATATGAAAAGATGCTGCCCTGTTGCTGTAAAGGGGCGAGCAATAAAGATTGTTTGCGAGGTCGATCTCTCGACGTCGATAGACTAGAAAGACGGATAAAAAAAGACCAGGTAAATCCAAAGACTGGGAACAAACACCAGACTTGGATGAGCAGGGCCTGTCTACTTCACCAAACCAAGAAGGAATGCCAAAGTGCGGTTGTCGCGAGCTCGGGCACTTACGGTGGGGGAGCCAGACAGGGCAAATCGTGTGGAGCAAAATATGTGCTGGTCAGGGTTCAAATGTATTCACAATCAAATTCAGACACCGAAAAAAAAAAGACACACAATGGCGATTTGTCTAGGCTGGTCTTGACGATGAGAGAAAAGATGTTAATGCAGGGGAAAAAGTGCGCAAACAAAGGTTATATGGAATATTTTAAAACGGGATAAACGGCGATAGTTTACGAAGAAAGGAAGAACGAGAATATATTTGAAAGCAGAATTATGTGATAGCGGCAGCATTAATAAACCTATAGCGAGACTTTTTGATAGTTGATTGCAACTACTGCAACCGCTACTTACTTGCTACTACTACTACCTACGGCAGCCACTGACTGTCCTACTAAATATAAACGAATCGAGGGTTTATAACAAGTCCGTCCAGCTTTATCGACTAGGTGAAGAAAGCGGTAACTGGGATGGCCATTCGTGTAGCAGTTTGTACATATGCCGGCCGTCCATTCAACTTGGACATTCCTAGAAACGCCTGACTAAAGGACCAAAGGGGGCAACCAAGCTCTCTTGAAAGTTATAAGTTTCTCCAAAAGACGGAAAGAAGGACATCCTACCTCGGCCATGATAATACGGTTCCTCCATCATCAACTATGGTTCTGGAGAAAATCGCAAATGACCCGCGTATGTCGCTATTTACATTCTTTCAGTCACCGGTAACCGGGTCCGTCGAAAACTCCCACGAACGTCTCCCGTGTTCAAAAGTTACTCTCGCTTGGTTGGAGTCGATAGACAAATGCATTCTTGTCGCCACGAATTCCTTCTTCCATCGATACTAATATGCACTCAAAGGCCGATCTAGACCAGGAGTAAGCTCAAGACCATTGATAGCCAGACACATTCGCTTGTCGGTTTTTCTTGTTTCCGGTTACAGTCACTCTGTCGAGTTTGACTCTTCATACAATTTCTAAACCCATTTAGTGACTTTGGTTCAAGGGAATCAGATATTCTGCGCATTCATCTTTAGCCTCGTCTCGACTTCGCCACGCCTGTCTCTCTTCACATAATGCTCCATGATCCTAACGGATCCCTCTAAATCCCGGAAACATCCATCCCTTGCTGTTGCTCTATACACTCAACCAAATGTCAAGCCAAAAGCAGCCGCCGCCGCATCCAACGTGCGCCTGTGCGTGCGCTTGACGCTGCATGCCACCGTCTATGCAGCTAAACGGTCCTTCTTTTATCAAGGCCAATAGCTACACTCCAAAAAGACCATCTGGTGGCAACATGTGATTGCACAAATCCCATACGCGGCCCGGGAATGGTCACTGGTCCCAGATGCCACCCGCCGCCGCGCGTGATCGCCGTTGATGCGGAATTAGGGAATTACATACTCATCTTGTATTATACTTGGCCTTGTGTACTACGTCACCTCACTAATCAGCCATCCGCCACCGTCAATGGGCATCTAGCCTTTGTGATTCGGCTTACACAGAACCGAATATTGATACATAAAATATATGCAGTTGGCCGCCCCGTTCCGTTGTTCGTTAACATGGTACCTGGGATAGAAGTGTAGATTTATACGTCGATAACGTTTTCATTAATACTCAGGACATGAGCCAAAATTATGTGCTTGACTCTATCCTCTGTCATGATCCAATTTGCGTTATATTCCCATTTCCAACTCGCTCAGTAAATGTCGGATGCGTTCCAGATGATCGCCATGGGATCTTCCGCCATCCACCTTACCCTGTAGAATCATAAACTCCTGTACCGAATCACGGAGTACCGATAGTCCTTTTCCATTGCTCTTGGCTTCAAGAATGCGTCGCACAGGTCTAGACAAACAAAGGTACGCTAGTAAGATAGACAAATAGCCGTACCCCACGTTAAGTTGTGTCTTTTCCACTGAATCCGCCTATATAATTGTTAGACATACAATGCAATAGATTGATGTTCCCTTCTTCCTAAACTTACCTGATATGTTGACATGTGATCCTGCAAAAAGATGTCTATCATCCCATGTACTGGGGACTCCTCCTCTGTCCATTCATCAACCGAATGTCTGACTGGTGGGCAGTGTTCAGAAAAGTTGATCATAGCACCCAATATCAAAAGAAGCTTGGAAAATGGTGACGATTCACTCGACATATCAAACTTTCCCAATGACGTCTTCACAGCCTCAAGGCATGGCGTAACTGCAGATGCAAGATTCTTGAACAGGGCCAATATTCCAGTAGCTGTTGCAGCACCAGGATTGTTGTTGGACATATTCAACAACAGACGAAGCACAGCGTGCTCAAACGTTCCAAACTTTCCCTTGGAAAGACAAACCTCCGTAACAGAAACCACAACCGGAAAGTGTCGTGTGTTCCAAGACTGTGCGTTTTCTGAATGCTCAAATCCCATAGCATGTGCCCCCAAAATTGACGCAGCCAGTAAACAATCTAACTTCTCATCAGAAGTAGCCTCCATCCTCCACTCATGATCCGAGTAATTATGTAAGATCGAAAAAAGCGATTCCGCCACAGGCTTAGAGGAAACTACATAGTCCCCCATATCTGACGGCTTTCCATACAGATCCATCAACTTTAGTGCAAGAGTACGAGGAGAGAGATCTTTGGAAGTAGATGTGCCCTTCCATATTGGAAGCTGGATCATATCCTTCTTCAGGTTCGCCACCGTCGTTTTACCATTCTTGGACAGGTTTGTTTGTCTCTGCATTGCAAGCTCTGAAATGCTTTCGTCGCAGTTTATCAACCGTTCCAGCAACAATGTCACCTTTTGGTCCTTTAACAAAGACAAAAGATGTGGCATAGATGAAGACGAAAGAAGAGTCAGAAGAATCGCCATAATCGCAAACCCACTAACAATGTCCGTTTCTTGTCCCACTTGCGCAAACAACCTACTTTCCGCAGAGTTATCTCTAAACTGTCGAGAGAACGCCTTGTCCTTAATCAAAGATGCCAACTCTAACAGAGCATTCCGTCGCATAGAATTCGGTTGTGATGTCGGCTTCGCAATGCGATCAAACAAGTCGTCCATTTGGTCAGCAAATCTGTTGTTTGCGCCGGCCATGCGCAGTTCATGAATGCTCCTGATAGTACCCTTTGGCAAGGTGTCCTCCTCGCTGTCTGCCTCATCACCGAAATCAAAGGGATCCTTTTCGTTCGAGGGCACTGACATCGATAATAATGGCACTGCGAATGGGTCGTGGTTTGGGTCATTGTCACGCGGGTTCGCACGAATCGAACGCTGTGCCGACGCATATGTCTTCTTTGGGCCCCGTGATCGCATTGTAAGTGGTGTGCGGGTTTGTGGTCGCGCCAATGTTTGAGCTGGTGTGGTGTCGATCGCAGAGCTCGGAGAAGCTTCAAACTTGCGGTAGTCAATATCAGACTCTCCGTCGCTAGATTCCGAACTAGCTTCAGCTTGTGCGGCTAGGGCATCAATCAAACGCCGGCGCTTTGGTGGGTTCGAAGATGGCGTATTCTTCTTGGTTGGCTTTCCGGTGGCTTTGGGTGTAGTAGGCGCAGTTCCACTTGGCGGTATTGAACCACGCGATAGTCTGCGCGCGGGTGGGTTCGGGGTGGATGAAGACTTAATGAGTGCGGGTGGTTGTAGTGGCTGCTTTTGCTTGGCCTGGTCATTGGCCAAACTTGTGCTTCCCGCACTAAATACTCGTCGTGGGGGTGGTGGCATGTCTCGAGGAGCATCGATATTCTTGTGAACTTTGGGCTTGACAAAGTAACTATCGATGCGCCCATTCGCAGCAGACTTTCCAGCAGCCTTTGCAGAATCCATAATAGCTGCAGATGATTGCGCACGCTTGTGTGATGCTGGCTTTGCGATCGGTCTTGATGTGATTGCTGGTTGTTGCGCGGCAAGAGCCCGCTTCCCAGTGGTTTTCTGGGCGGTGGTCGACTTCGAGATGGGCGTCGTTACAACGGGTGGCGCATCGTCCATAGGAAGATCATAGAGATCTGACACGGCATTTCGAGTAATTTTAGGGACCGTTGTCCGGGTAGAAGAGCTGGGGGCCGTGGAAGAGCGGGGTAGTGATGGCGGTTGCTGAATAGAGGAAGGAATAGATGCGGAAGTACGGCTTGTACGGGTGGGTTTGGTGGAAGTTTTTGCAAGAGAATCGGTCGGAGCCTTTGAAGAGCTGGGAGTTTGTTTGGACGTCGCTGAGTCTGCTGTCATTTCATCCAGAATTGCCGGTCGTGGACGAGACTTCTTGGGTGTGGGTTTCGGGGTTTTTGAAGTCGCGACGGAAGTCTTCGGTGCAATAGAGCTGCCTTCACGGGTAGGTCGTGTTGTTCGCTTAGGGGCAGTGGCAAGATCGGTTTGTTTGGGCTTAGTCGCAGTCTTGGGGGACATCATAGAGGCGCGGCGTGCAGCGATGGCTGTTGGTGGTGTATCCATATCATCAAAGTCGAAATCGTACATAGCTGAGGCCGAGCCGGAATCTGGCTTGGAATATGCAGGTTCTGTGTTACCCGGTGCGAATGCGCTATTGAAAGCGCGCTTCTTCGCTGCCATATTGCCGTGTGTCGTCATTGGTGGTGAGGTTCGTGATGGTGGTATTGGTGCCGCGTATGTCGCCGTAAACAATTAACCAATGCCACTCCGGTCGGCAAATAACAGCTCACAAACAGCCAACTTGATCGCAAAGCTGTGTGGTAATTGAAAACACGGTTCAACGTCTGACAAATTCTTCAAACGTAAACTGGCGATGTTGTCGACATAAAGATTGTCGTTGGTATCTGGAGCTGTAAGTCGTTAAAATGGGTTGGCCTTGTCAACAAAAAAAATCCATGTGACGTTAGTTAATGCACGGATGTATTTCACACGTCCTATCCAAATCGAGCAAGCGCCGCTTCCTTCTTCAGGAAATAAGTACGACCTATATTTGAGGCGGTTGCAAGTATGGCGGTGCCGTATGTATGTATATGAAATAATCGGGTATTTCGCGTTACTTAGTCAGACTTGTTCTTAACTATAACTATCATCACGCATTCGCTACCTAATTTTCTCATCAAAAAAGAAACCAAATATACACATTGTTGAAGTTGACAGACTCTCCCGTCATAGACGGATCCTACAGTTCCATCGAGAAATCTAAGGCTCCACTGAGAACCACATGCAAACCCCTGGCGACAAACAAGACCTATAGATCACTGCCTATTTACATGCATATGTCTATGTAAGCAATTGCAACGATCTAATTTGGATATAGGGGTTTTATCCCCTTCACATTGTCTAAGCCCCGTTTTAATGATATCTCTGCCAATGCACCAATGTTCAAAATCGCTGCTAAAAGACTGTTTCAACGACACATGCGAAGGAAACCGCCGGGCCTTAGCCAAAGCAATCTGGATCCACTCTTTCTCCAACCCATTTAGTCTACAGCTATTTATCAATTATTTCGTCGTTCGATGCTTATCTATCGCCAGCCTTAGATTTTATATTTCTTCACGCCTTCAAACTTTTACTGTTACTAAACGACTTTTCTCTTCTACTATTCCAAAAAAGCATAGCTACCATGTCCACTGATCAGAAAGCTCCCCTGGTGCCGGTTGGTCCCGCTTACCGCGAGGTCAGCAACCTTCCTGCCGCCGTTGTATCCAAAACTGTTCCCTTCGACAACGTCCACGTGCTTCCTCAGACCTCCCAGCTTATTGCGCTGTTGACGTAAGTGAAATTCCCGCGATTGGTTGTCTGATTTCCATGGGTCTGCCCGTGCGGGTTAAGACGACTCCATGTCAAGGGTTACCTTGAACTACCGTCGGTACTTTGAGTTACACATGGATGACATTGTCATCATGAAGCTTTTGAAGCTCCTGAAAGTAGGATCATTTAACTAATTATGCCACAGTATGATCCGTGACAAGGACACTAAGCGTGCCGACTTTGTTTTCTACTCAAACCGTATCATCCGCCTTCTTGTCGAGGAGGGTCTCAACCACCTCCCCGTTGTCTCCCATGAAGTCACCACTCCCGTTGGCCGCACCTACTCTGGTCTCATGTTCCAGGGTAAGATTTGCGGAGTTTCTATCATGCGTGCCGGTGAGGCTATGGAACAGGGTCTTCGTGACTGCTGCCGGTCCGTCAGAATCGGCAAGATTCTCATTCAGCGTGATGAAGAGACTGCTCTGCCTAAACTCTTTTACGACAAGCTTCCTGAAGACATTGACAAGAGATGGGTTCTCCTTATGGACCCCATGTTCGCCACCGGTGGCTCGGCTACCATGGCTGTTGATGTTCTCAAGTCTAGAGGTGTACCCGAAGAGCGTATCCTATTCCTCAACCTCATCGCCTCTCCTAAGGGTATTGAGATGTTCGCTGAGAAATTCCCTAAGCTCAAGGTTGTCACCGCCTTCATTGATCAGGTATGTACAATGTTCCATGTTCACTTTGTATGTAGCTTATATCTAACACATATATTTAGGGTCTTGATGACAAGAAGTATGCTCAACTCTTTTTTGGTGTCATTGAACACTATTCTATGCTCGTATTTCAAAGTATATTTACTAACATTATTGGTACAGCTACATCATTCCTGGCCTTGGCGACTTTGGCGACCGCTTCTACACTGCCTAAATTATCACACCATAATCTTTGGCAAACGACATGCCACCTTCCACCCATCACGAACTTGTTACGACCACAGCATCATGTCAAACTCGGATTTGCCGTGTTTCGAAAGATTACAGGGTTATCTTATGACATCATTGAGCTTCAATACATCATCACTCGCAGCGTCCAAGAACAAATATTGTGGAAGAATCACAATTCATGATAAAGTCAGTCGTGATCCAGTGTCATCAAAAACTCCTAAACTCCGTTCCGTTGTGCCCGAGAGCTTCCAGTACCCATAAACAACTTTGAAAGCAAAAGAAAACGCCAAGTGACATGAGGATAGACCCTTTTAAAAGTCGTCCTCCTCAGCTAGATCTTCCATGTCCTTCCGGGGAGCAGGACGGGAGCTGAAGCGCCCACCAGTCTTTGTAACAGAGTCTATAAGAGAATACGATTAGTATATAACCATGGTACAGAGCGTCGATGACGTAGTTGCACTTACCAGCCGCATCGACCCAGTCGCTGTAAACGTCAACGGGAGCCGAGAGATCTACAATGATACATTAGCTTTGTGTCTGGAACGTGAAGTATGGACTCGGAGGAGGCAAGATCGATCGATCATGAGCCTCCATAGGACTGCCACTCTCTGTAGAACTTGCTCCAAGGTCTGCTGGATGATACTTACAGTTGATGGCACACTGGAAAGATTGGCCACAGATGTTGCAGTTCAAGTTTCCGACACCTCCACGGCGATCGATCTTGACAGTAACAGCATCTTCGTGGTTACAAAATAGGCACAGAAATGTGGTAGGAAGAGGATCGCTCTATGGCAAAGACACACAGACAATGTTAGTTACGAGCGGAAACTTTGTGGTCGCTATTGGTCGCATTTGAGTATTCGGAGTAGTTCATGTGTCGCGCAGGTTGGTTTGAGGTTGTTCGGGATTTGGAGTATTGCTGTCGTAATAAGGTATACGGGGGCACGCTGCAATGTGCAAACCATGCAGACCATTCCTCTTGGTGATGCGAGCCTCCTTCAGGGGCGGGGTGTTGATGCAGTCAGGATGTGCTCCGAATCCTCGACGTGAAATGTTTTGCAGTCGGAGGCAAGGGGTGGTGGTGTATTCAGGATGCGCCGGTTCCGTGAGAGCCGGATGGGTGGTCATGGTCATGTATGACGTAGTACGCATCGGGGGGCGATATCGCGTTGACTATCGAGACAAAAACAAGGCGGGGTGAAGTCTTTATTTACCTTTTTAGGGCCCTGAGGCTTGCTTGACGACTTGCGCTTGCCCATGGTGAAAATTTATAGATGGAAGTGTGTATAGGCGGGTGGATGCAGGTCGAGAAAGTGAATCACAATGGTGATGATAATGGATTTCAGAAAAATGGTGTTGTATTACCTAGTCTGGACTGCTCGGACGCGGCGGCCTTGCGTTCATAGTGTGGCGTAAGTGTGGCGTTTGCACATGATACCTCTTTCCTATAATGTCAGTGTATGAATAATTGTGCCGTCGCGAGAGCATTCAAAACACGCATTCTTGCAATAGAGATATGAATGCGCTCAGAAGCGTACATGGCTGCATCTATTGCGCGACAAAACATTTTGAAATTACTACGTTATAAAACCAAACTGGTTGAGGTTCCATCAGAAAACTTATTGTCTTTCAATGTTGCATTTTCAATCATATTGGCTTGACGCAAGTTGTTCAAGCCAATGGTCATTGGTAGGGTTACCACGCACATTGGGTTAATACTATACGTACAGAATTCTATGTACAAATTTCACGAGAGCTACATGTAACATGAAGTAGACATCGAGTGATGCTCAACTTTCTCGATGTACCAGCTATATGGGCACATTCATATGTAGTCGCATACAGATAAGTTTTACCACGTTACCAAAATGTGGTAGCTTCGTCTTAAATTCCACCAGAGCCAGGTATCACAAGAACCGGGCGTATCCGAAAGAAGCCGTGAACTCGTGACTGTTAGGAGGGGGCATCATCATAGAATTTTCAGGTGCATCCACTCATTTTGAAGGGGTTTGTCGACACAACGGCAAAACAAAGGTAACGGTTTCCCCTCTACACGGCATGATGAGCGGGCACACGGAAAAGGGTGCGACATGGGAGTAAGCGTGTTTGGCTACCCAGAGGCTAACCACAGGGAGCACGATATGCACTCTCTTGTGCCGAGAGTTTTCCGTCGGTAGTCAGCGTGGAGGGGCAAAAATAGCAAGCCATCTTGGATTTAGCTTCAAATTGGAAACGTGGGGGGGCGGACATTGGCGGGGAATATGGTGGAAAAATCCGGTTTCCCCAAGACTGGACCGAGGAGACATTCTAGAAACTCAGGATATAGTGATGCCAAAAGATGGCTATCTTGGCTAACAAGCGCACTAACCCCCGCCGGCAATAACCGGATTGCCGCACGAAGAATTGGCCTTAGTCAAGAAGGTCAGGCCATCTTGCGATTTCCCCAACGCGAAGCACTTTCCACCGCATGTCGTGTGCCCCTTCCGTCTTGGGATCCCGGATAGCGTGTTAGACACAGCTTCCCGAAAGACCACAAGCTCCTTCCGAGGTTGGTCTATGGCGAGTGGGGTTTCTGGGGTTGACTTGCATTTTAGACTTGCGATCTGGCGAAAGACTTTCTACATCAAGTTGAGAGAACAGCGGGGTCACGGGTCATTGGCAAACTGTCGATTGGAAATTACGCGGATTGAGAGACAAGGGAGAAGGAGGTGACCGAGAAGCAGAAAGGACTCGCGTGAGGGTCTATTGATGTTCGCAGACGGGATGTCTTGCGGAGAAGTGGCTAGTGTTGTGAGAATCCAATAAAAGGAAGGCACCAAAAAAAATAGAGAGGTCGGGCGAGAGATCGAGGCTGCTGAAGTTGGGGTGACCCACGAGACTGGAAGCTTCAATAGCTGACTGGGATTAACATGTTACGGTCAGACCTTGAAGCGGGAAATATGCCGTAGTCTGGATGAACGTGGCTTCAACGGAGTTATTATGGAAGTCGGACAAAAGTACTTTGTTTTGGATGTAATTGGACATTGATTGAATCGGAGGTCGCGATGGAGATGTAAGCTTAGATGGATATGATGTCCTGACTATACGTGACTAAGTTAGTAGTAATGGCTACCTGCATATTGTCTGACCTAGTCCGGCTATCTCAATTCATGACTAGATGTTAAGTGACATCAAGAGTTACCATCTCAACGACCTGAGGGGTAGCACTGCTGCAGGAAGATATTACAACAGCCCCAAAACGATCAAGCCTCATTGGTTCTTTGCACGTGAGCCGATGATCCGGACTGCAGCGACAGAGGGGAAATTGACATATCTGCAGGTTGCATTTTGTGGAGGTGCAGATGAGCCGCGGTGTCAGTGAAGACTAATAAATGCGAATGAGGCAAATAAATAGATCACCTAAATAACAGCCAATACTTGGCGATGTCGTAGCAAGAACTACGATTGATCACCCGACCTTTTCCCAATTGATAATACGGATCGGATTTGCTTATACCGGTTTAAGTCGTCTTTGGACGCATCATATTTTGTTTGCCATGTGCATGTACATATATACATACATGAGCCTCAATAATATGTATTAACGGTGGCAAAGGAGACGTTACTTTACGACTTGTATATACATACATATGTACGCAAACATGTGAAGCCATCCCCAAGGCCCGGAACCTCTCTAAAAAAACAAAACGCTTTGGTCGGATCTCGGTCTGGTTTGACAACAAAAGACTTGTCGGACACTCATAAACGGTCCGGAAGGCTCTCGCACATCCGTCCAACATACATGTATGCACAAGTATAACGGACCAACGGCCTGGAAACGGCAGTTGGTACGACAGATCAATGACGCATACCTGAGCATTTTCGAGTTCTACACATCTATCCGTATCAACAGATAGCTTGGTTGAGCCTGAAAATAGGTCGCATTGCTGCCCAACGCAACCACGACAAATAACCGAACGCCCAAGCTGACCGAATTGCCGCTCCGACAGGCAGGCCTAACTGCACGTGTCCCAGTGCCTTTGATGCTGGTCACCCGACTCGGGCGTTGTGATGGGCTGCTATATGGCCTTTGTATGTGGCCAGCCAGTCGGCCAGAAGGGAAGGAACGAGGTGAACTTGGTTCCGAATCTCTCCACCTACGGCCTCACCCAACTGAATCGTCGTTCGTTCGCTATGCCCAAGAGGATTGACCTGCATTGCTTGTTGCATTGTAGCATGGCTTGCCGTGGGTTGGGAAAGGGGACTTTGCCCTTAGGCCTAGAAAAGGCGCTTGGTGGCGTAGAAGCGAGTCTCAAGGCTGCATTTTCATGGCCAAAGGAACTGTTGTAGATTGTTGCCGGGATAGACGTTGACGGATCGCCTATAGGTGTGACGAATCTGATGGTGGCGTTGGCAGTGACGAAAGAAGCCGCTTGTTTGTTGAGCGTCGCCAAAGAGACGTCTGAACATGACAGACAAGCGATGGGGGACAAGCAGTATGTACAAGCAGTGGCGGCAGGACAAGCACAGCCATCCGGCCGAATCCAATTGCATGAATATACATGAGAGGCACTGTTTATTCGGGGACACGGGCGGCGAGAATCAATGTCCGCCGACAATGATGACAGCATCAATGTACCTGGAAGACCTTGAAAACATCTGGAAATGATTACGAGTTTGTGCTGGCAGTGAGACCTCGAGCCAGTTCGTGATCGAGCGTCCGAAGAAGTCATCATTTCTCAAAATAGTTGTCTATGGTAGCGGCGCTGACCCCGAGTTGGCGGGGTTTGCCAGAAAGTATTCCTTCCAGGGCTTAGTTGACTTAGTGGTCGCCGCGTGTCTGCACTTAACTAGTGGCCACAACAAACAATCTGCTTTGTGGCATCTCTGAACCACTATCGTTGTGTCAGATTCCAGTCTAGTGTGGCTCGATTCTTTCCGTGTCCCTTTTTCTGGACGAATTTGATGTTCACCCCACGCGATAAGTTATGTAGTATCTGGTAGTATTGGCCCTATTCCAAAACACCTGACTGATTTGATTTCTCCAAGGGCTGCATAACTTGAATTGTGAACCTTGTTTAGAATATCCGGATAGATGGCAACTGGTAAAATTTTGACTTGCTTGATGTGCAAGATGGATGACTTCGATGTGGGGTTCCATGCTGACATTTTGGTCTAGACTTGAAGATTGTACCATTTAGCTGACAGCTACATACAATCGGTACTTTGTCAGTTTGGCTCCATTTACACGCTAGAACTCGATATAGAATTCCAAAACTTCGACCTTGGGAAGGAGCCGCATCTAACATCCCAAATGGGAAGCTCCACACGGAGCAGTTGCACTTGGTCCTAATCGTGGCCGAAAAATCACAACTTCCTTTTAAGATTGTTCAGTGGCTTGTGTTATTCGTAGTCTTCTGTACAGAGCCACCAACTTGGACCCACGAGGCGGTGGAGGACACATTTATCACTGGTAAAGTGGGTTATCCATGTCCCGTTAGGCGGGTCCGATGCTAGAGTTTTAGGCGGTGTCACAGTGTGTTCGTGCCCTTATGGAGCCCACAAAAAACATGGGGTCAAGGCATTGCATTGTCTGTATGTATGGACGCACATATGTATAGTATGGGGATGGACACAGGATGGTTACTTCGGCCCGGTTTGAGTGCTTGTGAATCATGAAGGAAAACTTGAAGGAGGACTAAAAAGTGTGGGGGTGCAATCGGCCAGACCTCGCTCTGAGAAAAAGAAAAAAAAAAACAAAAAAAAACTCATCCATCACGCAAGCCAATGACGGGGATACGGGATCTAGTTTAGCCAAATGCCGTATACACTTTAAGCCTTCCGTACTGCGCATATGTAGCTACTTGGGTTATTCAACGGCACGAGGAATCCCATTGTTGCCCAAGGACTTAATGCCTACGAACCGGAAGCAGGCATAATGTCAGGATGAATGCGTTGGCATGTGGCAATCTATGTTCATAATTTACGGGTGGAATGAGTTGCGAGAGAACGACCAGATCCACATCGAAGGGACTGATCCAAAAGGGCCCGTAAACAATGCAGCAGAACAGGAGTCAGCAGAAAAGAAGCCGCATACCAAACAATGAGATGGGCCAGGTAGCGGATAGCCGGTTCTCTTCATAGTCTCCTCCATATTCGCCCAAAAGTGTTTGAACAATCTGAGCCCCCCGCCCTCTTTTCCGCCAAAACATCAAAAACAATAGACCTCAACAAGGGTGGGTGGGTTGCGCGCAACCTGCTTCGGACACCCCATATTATTCCCCCACCCCTTGTTGTTTTTTTCTTCTCTGGTGGCGGACCAGCAAGTCTGTCTTTTGAGCTGTCTTTTGGGCCACTGGAGGAGTAACCGACTGGGCTTCGACTGGGCTTGTGAAAGCTGCTGACTGTCCACTTGTTCAAAAGGCCTGTGCTAAAAGATGCACCAAGCCCTGTTGTTTAGCCCCAATGGACTGTTACCTAACGAGCGCTGTCTGTGGTTTTTGCCTGGCAGACCCATAAATCCAGAAAAGAAAACACCCCTGCCTGTCGGGTGCCACCACCGCCCTGGGTACTTTGCTTGCTTGAACCCCCTTCCCCGTACACAACAACTTGGCGGCCCATGTGGATCAACTTGATCCCCCTGCTCTTTTGACTTCACGACTCATTTTGTGTATATTTGTAAATCCCTTTCATGCCCACTTACAATTCTCTTCCATTCACACTTCACTTTGTTCCTTATTATATTCAGGACCCGCTCTTACTATTTGACTTACCCCCTTCAACTCTTACATCATCAGTACAATCCGTTCACTCTCACACAGATTCACAGAATTCACAGTTTCTCAATCCTACCCAACATCCTGCACCTAAAATACACCCTACCCAAAGACATTCAGACACTCTACTACCACACTATTACCGATCAAGTCAAATTATTCTCCTTCCACAACATCATATCACAATCCCCCATTTGGCAATTCACCCAAATTCGATAAATACCCACGTCTACCGCCTCGTCCTCGCACCAAAAATCGGCATTGTTGCCTTTCTATATACAATGGTTTTAAACCCTTTCTACCGTTACCGCTCATCCATGGACGCTTCTCACAACCAGACTACCTCCTTCGGACTCCCATCACAGACCAGTATGGCCGGATTCATTGCCAACATCGTCGAGGTCGGCGGCCTTCGCAGACGTTCATCATCATCATCTCGCTGCTCAGTATCTGACGACCTCAAGAGACCAAGTCTTCTCCGTACCCAAGCTACAGTTGAGCCATGTGTAGCTACCACTCTCAAGAAGGGTGTTGGTCGTTCATTATCATCTGCTGGCCGCACTCGCACTGCCACCGATATTCTTTCCCGTGTCGTTGTCGTCTCTTCCCAACACCCAAGTTTCGTCTCTCCAGTCGGTTCTCCCTCTAGCTGTGGTCCTCAGTCTCCCGCCTCTGAAGTCCACTCACCAAATGGCCTTGGTCAGAGCCGCAGCCACACTATCATGAACGATGGTTCCATCTCAAGTAAGAGCCATCCCGCTCTACCTATGGATATCATGATCAGTCATCCTAACGAGAACTCTTTAGTCTCCGATGCTTACTTTAGCTTCCCCCGTTTCAGCAGTTGGGATGGTGAAGAAGAGTATGACTGTGAGCCACAACAAGCTGAGATCTAACTTTAGATTCTCTTACTTGGTGCTTTTTTTGCTTCAGTCATCCATATTTCATATTCTACTTCTTACCGAGAGCTCTCGCATTGCAGCCATACACCTTCCATGCTTCTCGTTTGTGAGACAGCAAGGTCATAACTGCAGCCACTATGCGCATACTCTTCGGCCTTCATGATGTTCTTACATCTTGTCTTTTCATCTTTCATGACGCCACGCATTCATCGCTCTTGGCATCGATTTTATATTTTTGTTTTCTTTTCTCGCTTTTACACATTTGGCGTTTCTCGATTTCCGGCGTCTTTTTATTATTCGCAACGTTCGTTTCTATGCATTTACGAATGCAGTCTTCTTCATAGGCCGTCTTTTCTTTTATACTTTACAGCGGCTATCAGTGCAGCGATCTCTTCTATTGTTCGGGTTTGGCATTTTGGGTTCAGGATCCTTTTGGATATACTTTTTATTACGATTATGATCATTATAGGTTGGGCACGGCACGGATTTGGTGGTTTTTGGATACCCATGGAACTTGAATATTTCGCCTCTGCATATTTTTTTTACTTTTTTCATTTTTTTGACATTGCTCTGTCTGCTCTCCATATTCCGTAGACAGACCTATCAAGTCACAGCTTTAGTTAGAAAATTCTACCAAAAAGTTCACCTTCTTTCATGTCTTTGTGTTCCTCCTTATTCAATTGTGCTCCTATGAAATGCAGTCTGATGTAAACCACCATAAATCCTCCGTGTCACCTCACTTACAACACAAGCTCGACCAATCAGAGCATGGTTGGATTAAAATCCAGAATCATGTGCATCCTAGCCAATGACAGCTAATATCCAACTACCAGCTGGCACCAGCCGCCATGAATGTCTTGTTAGCAAAAATTCCACCTGCCACCCTTGTAACCTTTTAGTGGAAACTTTCAGGGCTTGAAAGGTGGGGCACAAAATCACAAGAGTTTTGCTCTTATCGATATCATCACGTGCTAGTCGCTCATTAACGGGCTAGCCGGACCCACAAGCCTGTCTCGGAAACACACACAACCATTTTGTCAAAACTGCAAATTCGGTCACCCTCAAACAAGGCACGCTCTGTCTAAGAAATTCTTCTCTTCGTACTCACCAACCATCACGAAATTACCGACGGGTTCACTATCTACCCAACATGGCTGTCGGAAAGTAAGAACAACCCCCTCATCGCATTTTGATTATCTCGACCATCGACGACTTTGACGTTATCCTGCTCGAGGTCATGGATTTTTTTTTCTTCCATCTACGATTGCTTCGAATTTTGTTTATCAAGCGGGCAATCATTTCAACATAGCGACAAATGTTGACGATAATTTCTCTTCAGGAACAAGCGCCTCTCTAAGGGCAAGAAGGGTCTCAAGAAGAAGACCGTCGACCCTTTCTCCCGCAAGGACTGGTACTCGATCAAGGTATGAATGAAATTTTTGGACTGTTTGGCATCATGACATTAACAAATTGTTACAGGCTCCTGCCCCCTTCAACGTTCGCGAGTGAGTTACAACCCGATTCTATCCAATGAAACATTTTATCAGACACCACGCCGCTGCTCTATTTCGCCCATTCGACTTTTTCGCCGATTTCACATATCAATCCGCCGAGTCGGTCATCCATTCGCCATCCGTAAACCTACTTCGCCACTCCTCTGCACCGCCACCTTCTCTGCTCGGCTTCAACGATATCTCATTGCTGGATTTTTTTTTCTTTGGATCTTTGTGGCCAGTGTAAACTGACCATGCTTTGTTATTTAGTGTCGGCAAGACTCTGGTCAACCGTACCGCCGGTCTCAAGAACGCCAACGACTCCCTGAAGGGCCGTGTCCTTGAGGTCTCCCTCGCTGACCTCCAGAAGGATGAGGACCACTCTTTCCGCAAGGTTCGCCTTCGCGTTGACGAGATCCAGGGCCGCAACTGCCTGACCAACTTCCACGGTCTCGACTTCACCTCTGACAAGCTCCGCTCGCTTGTCCGCAAGTGGCAGACTTTGATTGAGGCCAACGTTACCGTCAAGACCACCGACGACTACCTCCTGCGCCTCTTCGCCATCGCTTTCACCAAGCGGAGACAGAACCAGGTCAAGAAGACCACCTACGCTGCCTCTTCCCAGATCCGTGCCATCCGCCGCAAGATGACCGAGATCATCACCCGCGAGGCCTCTTCTTGCACCCTGACCCAGCTCACCACCAAGCTGATCCCCGAGGTCATTGGCCGTGAGATTGAGAAGTCCACCCAGGGTATCTACCCTCTCCAGAACGTAAGTTGTCACCAGCCAGCCACTTGATTTTTTTTCTTTTTTTTTTACAGAAATCTAACCGCCATCACTATACAGGTTCACATCCGCAAGGTCAAGCTGCTCAAGCAGCCCAAGTTCGACCTCGGTGCCCTCATGGCTCTCCACGGCGAGTCCACCACCGACGAGTCCGGCCAGAAGATTGAGCGGGAGTTCAAGGAGCGCGTCCTGGCGGAGGTGTAAACAAATAAACACTGTTGAGTCGTGACCATCTTTTCTAGGACCCATTCGGACGTGTTGAAAAATGCCCATCCAGCCAGAGGGCGGGGACTACGGGGGAAAGACAGCTACTGGGGGGCATATTGTTGTGCGGATAAAAAATGTTTTTTTGAAGGGTCTGGTAAGCTTTCTGCCTTTTTTGTCTCTTGGAAATATCGGCTAGGAAACTTGTTGAGTCCGATTTTTTGATGGGTTCGGTGGGTTTTTGGGGAGGAATAGTCTGGTGAAATCGGTCTGGTTAAAAAAATTCAGTGATGTTTAATGCCCCAAAACAGTTAAAGATGATTTAGTTGGTTCCCTAATGCCTTTTTCTCTGAATCTGTGATTTGATTGTTTTGATTATGCGGTACATGATGCGGTCATGCGTGTTTAATGGAAAATTTACAAGTGGGGAATATGATGAGACAGGACACTACCAAGTTATAACAGTCTATAGAAGAAAAGCAAGAAATAAAAGAGAGAACCCGCTAGGGTTGATCTGGCTAGGCCTCGTCACGACCAAGGAATTCAACCACGGCTATTTCGAAGTTAGTATACTAAGCCATAGTCGCTATACAAGAGATAATCTTACCGTCTTTGAATTCATGAGGCTTCTCAGAGATAACCCAGTGACCCGAATCAATATCTGCCATTCTAAATCTAGGGAAGAAGTTTCCAATCAAGGGGATGGTCTCATCCGGAACGTAGGTCGACTTAGTGCCACGGACGAAAAGAGCCGGCTTGACGAACCGGGCTTCATCAGGGTTTTTGAAGGGGAAATCACCCATGTGGTTTAAACTGCGACCAATGATAGAAAGCGGGTTCCGGAACTTGAAGGGGCCGTTAAGTTCAGGGCGCCAGAGGTTTTGGAGCAGGAATTGGCGGATAGGAAGGGACTCTTCAAACTTAGCCATGATATCATCTGCCTCAGATCTCGTCATGCAATTGGACTGTTCAATCTGTTGCATGACGGAGACGTACTTGGGAAAGTCACTACCCAGAGCCTGATCTAATGGGGCGTTATCAACGGGGATGACATCGCTGATACGATCGGGTGCTGCTAGGGCAAGTGTCATGGCAGTCTTTGCACCCATGGAGTGGCCGATGATGGTGGGCCGGTCCATTTCATGGTGCTCGATGAAAGCGTATACATCGGCCGCTAAGGCGAGGTAGTCATGGCGGTCGGCGATGGGTGAGTCGCCGTGGTTGCGGAGATCCTGGGTTTTGTTAGATTGGTTGGCTGTGAAGGATATACATGTTACATACAATGTTATACACAGGACGTCTAATTTCCCGGGCGAGAGCTCTATCAACTAGTCAGAATATGTATGTCCAACCCAACTGTACCGATGAAAATCACAACTCACTTGCTAATAGTCCGGTTATTCCTCTTGGACCCAAACAACCCATGCATCAAGACAACAGCTCTTGGCTTCTCCGACAATGGGTTCGGCGGGTGGTGAATTTCAAAAGAGAGCTGCACCGTCTTAATCCCCTGGAACACTTTTGGAACCTCAGTGTACCGGATGGCAGAGCTGTGGAAGCCAGCTACACGGAGAGCTGGCTGGACGCGAGCTAGCCGCGCGGCGGAGAAGAGAGTGGTCATGGTGGATATATGAAAATAAATGAGAGTGGGTGATTTGGAGGCGTCTAGGTTATGAATTGGGTGGCTCTGAGTGAAAATAAAGGTGTCTAGTTGTATATATGAGTGACTATCATTATCTCCTCGGCGCTTGATCCCGACGTGCGGATTAAGTGGGGACTGTGCTTAGATAAGCATTGACGTCGAGAAACTCGGGAAGCGTCATAGTGTTCAAAGAGAAAGCTTATGCACACACATTATCATTAAGAAATATAGAATATAGATTGAAAACCAAGATATTAGCATTGAATATTATAACAAATCGCCACCTTAGTGGTGTTACTCCGTAACAATTAACCGTCTTTTTTACTCCTGCACGACTCGGGTGTCCTGTGTCACCATCAAACTGGCATTGATATTGAGCCCCAAAATGGCATCTGCAGCATGCCCCACGAGATTCTTAATCTCATTGCCGATTTCGACAACATCGTCACCAAGGAAGACATGCTTCCGGCCAACAATGATAAGGTCACCGGCATTACGCGGATTTTGGCCAATGGTTTTGTTGATAGCCTCCAGGACAATGGGAACGGCATTGGCCCGGGTAACTGGGATCTCTGTGAAAGTTGACCGGCCCTCGCTATTCTTAGCAATGGTGGACTTCAGAGACGCAAGGATGATGTGGTCCTCGGCTGTCATTTGTTCAGTGAACTTTGAAATATCACCCTCGGCTACGGTTGAGGTATCATCGTCGGTGAAGGCGAAATGGGCAATTGTTACAGTGACGTGTGACTTCTTGGCTAACTGGAGAACAAGACGGAGAGCCACACGATCATCGGCACCACCGAAGAAGGGAACGAAGATGTTGTGGCTCTTGTCCTTTACTGGGAGGGTCACTGGCTGTGTCGCTGATGGCAGAGAAACAATACTGGCCGCGCGGCTAATTTGACGACGAGTGGGTGCAGTTCTAGTACCACCGAATCCTTTATCAAGGAAAACGGCAGTAGGGCAGGTAGAAGCATTAAGGGTTTGTTGGATGAATTCGGTGTATCCACGGCCCTGGAACTTAGGAACAGCAATGGTTGAGGGAGCAACTGTAGGGACTTGATCCTCGATAATGCTGGCATATGGGGCCCAGGGAATAATAGCCAGGTCGGAAACAACACTAGAGGAGTGGCGGACGAAGGTCTCTGAATATGATGTTGGCGGCACAATAGCAACTTTGCCAGATGCGGCCACATCGTTGAGACGAGAAAAGGTAGTGAAGGCAGTAACAACGGGGTCTAACATGCCGTATTCGTTGAATTCGGTAGACTGCATCACCGAGGAAGTACGCTCAGTAAGCTCGAGCAGGCGAAGACCGTGAACCTCAAGGTGCTTCTCGGAAGGAACAGAGGATTCAGCATTTTGAGATGGAGTCTCAATGTCAGATTCAGTGACAGGCTCATCTTTAGTTGACTTTGGTTCTTCCTTGGCGGGAGCCTCGTTGTTCTCAAGGAGAGTTACCAGAGTAAACAAGCTGGACAAACTGTCTAAACGCAGGTAAACTGAAAGACGGCGAATAGGGCTGTTGCTGATAACTGCAATACTAGTCTGGCTGGTGTTTTCAGAGGTCAGTGGACGACCGTTCTTATCGGTCTCACCACGGCGCCATCTTTCCATAGCAAGCTGGTACTTTGCAGGATACAAGACCTTGGTCACAGGAGTAGTAGTGACAGTAGTGATGACAGCCATGACGACAAAGATGGTAAAGGTTTGTTCGGTCAAAATGTGGGCTTGAAGACCAATGTTGAGAACAATCAACTCAACAAGACCCTTGCAACTCATAAGAACACCAATCGTGAAGGACTCGCGCCATTCAAGCTTGAAGTAGCGGGCTGCGAGAGTGGCACCGACAATCTTTCCGGTGAAAGCAACAGCAAGCACACCGACAACATAGGCCCAGGCAATTCCACTGTTCAACAGACCCAAGTCGGTACTAAGGCCAGATAGAGCAAAGTACAATGGAAGGAATAGAACGGAGATCAAGTCCTCAATCTTCTCCGTCATCTTCATAGCAAAACCGCCATCGTGGGGACAAATAACACCGACGAGGAAGGCACCAAAGATAGGATGCACCCCGATGATGCCAGTGAAGAAGGCTGAGGTGAGAACAAGTAACATGGTAAGAGCGACCATACCCTGAGTCGGACCATTCTGGAGGCTACCCGACCTACGGAGACACCAGATGAAGCATGGACGGACGAGAAACACAAGGAATAGGGTCCAGCCTACAGTACACAAAAGAGCCCATAGAGCGGCCAGACCCGAGCTGTTGTTGGCAAGGGCCACGCAAAGCGCAAGTAGAATCCAACCAGTAACATCGTTCGAAACACCAGCTGCCAAGGCGGTAACACCGACGTTTGCGTGGAGTAGCTTCAACTCGGTAAGAATACGGCAAAGGACTGGAAACGCAGTGATGGAAAGTGCAGTACCAATGAAGAGCGCAAAGGTGCCAAAGCCAATTTCATCTAGTTTAGTGCCAGCTTTGAACTGGTTGAATAAGCCCCATGAGATGGCGACACCAAGACCAAACGGTAGCGCCATGCTAGCGGCACCGACTCCGAGGGCGATCTTCCAGTTCTGCATAAACATGCGAATATCAACTTCAAGAGCCACGAGGAAAAGAAAGATGATGAGACCGAGATTAGCAACATTGTTTAGAACGGGCATAGATTCAGTAGGGAAGATGGAGTCCTTGAAGCCGGGAATGCGCATCATGACAGAGGGGCCGAGAAGGATACCACCGATGACCTCGGCAATGACGCGGGGTTGTCCCATAAGAGACAAAGGGTAATGAAGTAAACGACAGAAGATGATAATGATGCCAGCCTGTGGGATCGTGTTAGTGATTGTGCAACCATAGCGTCCGTCATTTAACATGCCTGGATGATGAAGAGAATAATGGGGTTTGACGCACTATATGTCGTCGGGTTTGCGCCCTCTAGAACTCCGGCCTGCGCTGAAGCCGCACGGCGGGCAACGGCAGCCGTGAAGCTATCGAGCCCATTCATGATAAATAATGTGATTGATGCGGATCAGTCTAGCTTGGGACAATTTGTTGGGCGGTTTTCGTTTAAGATATTAATAAAAGCTGTATTACAAGCGACCAACTGGTAAGTCTAACTGTTTAAATAGAGAAGAAGGTTTAATAAGGCTGGGAACCAGCGCTCCGTATTCAACACCCGCGGACAGACGGAGCCACGGTCAAAGGGAGTAAAGGGAAATACCAAAGCCCGTAATATATATGAAATACGCAGGCTTCTTCCACGACTAAATCCTGGAGGATAGATAAGAAAGGAGCCAAGTTGCGTGTTCTATTGTTGCGGTATTACTTGCTGTAATTATTGATTCAGAGGGATCCTTCAGTGAATGAAGATGGTCATTTAACTCTACATTGGCTCCGGCAGGCAGGAGAGTAAAAATTCTAGCGGGGTTTTTCAAAGCCTACAAGCCAAGACCACCATTCATTTATGGCTGAGGTCATCCGGAGAAATGAATGGGTAACGCGCGCGCTATTTCTTGTGTGGTATGGAGGTTGTTTTTTCGCCCAACCCCAACATCATGGCTACCAGTGCGGTACTTTTCAATTTTTCCCCGGATTGAATGCGTTCGTGCATGGATGGGCTTTATTCACAGTCAATGTTCAGTAGCTTATTGTGGCCACCCAAAGCCTGTGTGTTATGGTGTGAAAAGTAACAGGATTTACCCCATGTTGGTGCATGCATTTAGGACTGGACTTTAGGCGCAGGAATAGCGGTCAGAGCAGTTGGTGATGTTACTATTCGATGACATATTTACATAAATGTAGACGCCTATGATCATATTCTTGGGAGACATATGTACTTGGTAATTATCATCGTGACCAACTGTTTCATGTGGGTACATTTCAGCGCACATTGCCCAGTCAGTAGGTAGTCTTATACATTCATACCAGCGGGTATTCGGGCTCATCATTGTACTATGCATGTACTTGTAGTCCCCTATATCAACACTACACTTGACGCCGTTCGCCTGCATACAAAGGCAAATATCTCTACCACACACAAGGGTAAAACTGCACATTCTAGCACCTAATTTTTCAAGTCTACACACACATGTGCACATAATGTAAGCATGATATCTGTTGAAGTTGGGGTATATGTTCATATCAGAGCTTGACCTCCACATGATCAGTCTCGCACATATACATACAACTGCTCTAAACAGGAGAAGCCAATTACAAGATGTATTGACCCATCTACACCGTCGCCAAGCTTGCCACAGCTACCATGTGATTACCCCTCCAACTCGCCAAGAAGTGACGTCACACATGCATCATCAGTAAAGTCAATTCTGAAAATGGACTCGACCAACAGGCCTAGAACATGCTCGCTTATCAGGCGTGTGTCGCCAGGGCGGCTGTGATCAGGATGCTCTACATAATATACCAGGGACATAAGCAACATGTGCGTTGGAGATTATTTATGCTTTCCCAGCAGAACCGCACACATCGATTTGCCATTCCACAAGACGCATGGTGGCTTCAACCCCCTTTTCCATTGCAGTTGTCAAAGACATATGAGATGCCTTTTCGCGTCTAAAATCGTGGTAATCGTCTAATACAAGCTTATTGACGTTGACCTTGGATATACCGCCCTTAATGCACTTTCTCATAGTATCGTCGTCAAAACTGTTAGTCCCATGAAGTACCAAACGCACCCGACCTGCAGCCTGTTTCCAGATTTGTTCAAGTCTATGGTAATCAAGTTGGATCCCATGAGGACCATATTCCCCATGAACATTTCCAAACGCTGGAGCCAAGAAATCTATCCCCGTGTCAATAAACTCCTCGACCTGCTCTAGTGTCGTCAATGCCCCTTCGAGATCAACAGTATCAGCAATTCCGTCCTCGCCACCTTCAATTCGACCAGGCTCTGCCTCTGTGGCAATCTTTCGAGCATGGCAGTAGGATACAAGCTCCCGTGTCTTTGCTAGGTTTTCGTCGTGTTCGTAGTGGGACATGTCAATCATGATGGAATCGAACGGTAGGGTATCTGCTACTTGACGGATCTGGTTTTCGTCTTGGGCGTGATCGAGATGTAAAGCTACCGGCACCTTCGCATTGCGGGCCGCGTGGGCGGCAGCGTGGACTATTAGACCATCGGAAAAGGTTATGGCCCAGGGGAAGAAGAGAATCAAAATTGGTGACTTCTTTTGCTCTGCGATTCGGATGAAAGCAATGATATGTTCAATGTTGTATCTTCATATGACGTCAATATTTAAATTAGTCGACACTTGAGTCAATTAGTACTCACGCAACGGCAGACACAACTCCATAGCCTCCTTCTTCGGCAGCCTTCAGGATTTGACAGGTCTTATTCTGATCTTTCCAAGTCATATTTGATGTCTTATATAATTCTTTTTGTTCTACTTTAAGAGACAAATTGTCATTTTTCCAATTCCCAAGTCGCCACTGGTGTCTGTTCATCAGTATTGATGAATCAACCAATCAAAAGGTCATATTATATGGGGTAGGATTCTACAACATTAAACAATTGTGTGTATATCTGTATTCGACTTGCCATAAAAATACTTCATTATATCCCACAAAGAGATTTCGTCTATAAATTAAAAATCAAACGCCAAACCAGACTAGAACAATACATACGGTATGCCGTTTAATAATCGTCAAATGGCATTTCTGCCATAAGCTCATCCTCGGCGCTATAGTCGTATTCCAACGGCTTATCCGCTGCTTGGGTGGTGTTGCCATTCTTAGGTTTCTCCTGAACATCAAATTCCTCGGCCTCGGCCATCATTGCCTCCAAGTCATCAAAGTCAGGAACTTCATCGTCTTCTTTGGGAGGTGGCTTGGATACGACCTCCACAGTTTTGGTGACTTTCTTTGGTGAGGCTCCGTAGATGTCATCAACCATATCTTGGTCTTGTGGTGGGGGCGTAGCTCTCTTTGGGATGGTTGTCGTGGGTTCATCCTCGATTGACGGGAATGCATCTTCTCCATGTCTAATAATCTCGTTTCCAGCCTCAAGAGCATCGTACTTGCGAGTGCTTGCCTCTATCCAGTCACTGCGCTTTTTGAGCATTGTGTTCTTCCGACCAACTTTTTCAACCATCCCCAGGGCATCAACAAACCGAGCTTTGGGGTACAGATCGTCAAGCCACATACGATACATGTTTAGTAGAGTTGATGCGTCGCTCCATTCGTGGCCCTTTCCCTTGAACTTGACTCTTTTGGCTCGTCTTTGTAGTTTTGTGATACCATTCTCAGACAAAAGTCTAAACTACACGTTAACTACAGTTTTCAAAAAGTATTTATGGGATGGGATTCGTTTACTCACCTGTTCTCGTCAAGTTTTACTGCTGGGGCTCGAGTTTTTTTGAGTTGTATGTCGTCGTCGATACCGATCATATCCTGTGTCGGTTTAGTAGACCCATCTTTATGGGCGTCCTCGTGGTCGCCACCAAAGTTAAGGGGGTCACCAAGATCATAATTTTCAAGATCAAAGCCACTAGGTGAAGAAGCCATGGCAGCACAGTTGGGAGACGAAATTTTGGTCGGTAATTGTCAAAGGGCGAGTGAGTAGTCGCAAGGAAGTCGAGGACATCACGACGCGCATTAAACACGATGTCCTAAATAGGATAAATAGGGTGGCTCACTGTTTGGTAGGGTTATGTTATGTGGCGTGTAGGGTTGCAAATGTGGATGGCCGATTATTTTGGTTAAATACCAACTAGGGGAACGTCCCCGATTTCTCGTCGTCATGCTTGAGCTACTAAAGTCGCTAGCCCGACCCTGCGATAATCTTGCGACCCAATCGATAAGCTAACTGCTTGCTTCAATACCCATAATTGGCTGGCGCAATTCGATTTGAAGCTATCGCCCTAGTTCCCGAGATCTTTAGCGACACAATGGCTTCCGAAACCTTCATCCTGACAAATGTCTATCCATCGACATACCCAGTGAGTGCCGCCGCTGCCGCTCTTATGCCGAGCAAATATCCACTTGCTCGTCAATCGGGTGGCATTAACATGATGCTCGATATTGGATTGTTTTTAGCTAACTAGGTGGAAATAGCTCATAGACAGTGACCCGTACGTCTCCGGTACCCCGCACTTACTTCCGTTCCGAATCACCGCCGTGCAGCACTTGCGTCATTATCTTGTCACCATGTCAAAATGTAGTTGATCTGAGCCTCACGGTAAACTAACCGCAATGACAATGCTATAGTCACTTCAAACGGGTGATCGGTTATGCGCGGCCCTCTGATTATGCCTTCGGAGCTCTAGCCACGGCTTTCGGACCCGGTGCTCTTCTTTTCATGGAAAAATTTGCCCCGTCACACGTCGGTAAGGGTGGGTTTGGCCTTCCCCTCCGTACTGCCGGGGCGATTGGTGTGGTCGGTGGCTTCCTTTACTTCTACCAACGTTCTGCCTGTAAGTAGTCCTTGTCATAACCAGTACATGATCTGGTTGCCAGCCGCATAAACCATACCCCTTTATGATTGCATCATGAACGCGCGCCACATCAATATCAATTTGGAAGCCTAGCAGGATGAACCATTTTGCCATGACGGCAACCAGACGATCCTATTTCGTGGTGAAACTACTGCGTTGGCGGGACATGCGTCGGGATGTGGGCGGGTATTAAATACACCATGGGATGCCCCTGTGGATACCAGACTTTCTACTCCCATGAAAGAAAACTTGGAACGCTAACAAACATTGACAACCCTTTCAGTACGGTTCTACGGTGCCACCGAAAATTCTCGCGAAGTGCAGATGGACATGCGGGAAATGGTAGACAAGGTCAAGGCCGGTGAGCCCTTGTACGGCCACAGTGAAATGTCACCTTTCATCCAAGGTGTTTCTGCCAGGCAGTCGCGTTATTCGGCCTTGTTCCTTGGTGTCATACCGTGGTTTAACTTTGTGAACCATAACCAACACGGTGTTGATACTGCTAAGTATTACATTCAAGCTGAACGGGAGCTGGAGGAAGAACGGATCTCCAAGGCCTAAACGCCCACCTTAGGCTCACTGTGTGTCCAATGCCCGAACAGAACGTGGTGAGGCTACACAACATCAACGGTACCTCCCGGGCTTTGGCACTAGCTGGTCGGTAAAGCCAGTAGTTGGCACTTTTCAATACTGCGTATATCAGTCGCAGACTATCAAATCCAATTCTGGATCCAGGCCAGTTTGACTTATATGGACGGGAACAACAACAAACAGTACAAACAGACACAGATTCGGCGATTCCATAGCTACCGGGTGCAACATACCGATGTTAGTGTTATTGCTGGAAATATATCACATTTATCTTATTCCTAGTCTTGGGGGACACGCATGATGAGAAGTTTGTCAATTGCCCTGGAATTTGACGCAAACAGCTGGTATGTAGAAATGCATAGACAAGTCAAAGTTTCTGTGTGCCTGACCGTAATGTGGGGTATATTGGATAATCACCAAAGCAAGTACCACGGGATCTCAACATCCCATAAATCTGGAACCATGTGGCACATACATACATCTCAACATAACGATCTGGTCTGGGATATGTGCGCATGGCTCGGGAGTTTCTTCAATCCCCGCAATAGGCTGAACTCTTCGCCTCGTGCGTAGGGAAGGGGCTTGACGACGGAATGTGGGTGGTATTGTTCGATCAGGATTCCCAGATAATTGTTGCCTATTGCAGATGCATTAGCCAGGAAAAATGCCTCCTGTTCATGTCTTGGTAGATATGTTGTATCATCGATTGCGCGGCTCTGTGGGATGTCTTTGTCCGGGATGTGGGTTAGTGTGGCTACATGAGACACAATTTTCTGGTCTAGATCGGCTGTACCCAATTTTAGGTTTGTCTAGGCAGATGTCTAAAGATTGTTTATTATGTTGGCGGAAGATTTAGTACGTCGGTAGCGGGTCAGCATTTCAGGGACTCGGAGTAAGCGCTGTTTTGATGGCAGCTAAGGAATTTTAAACATTGAAAAGGAGGAACCACTGATAGGGTTTGTCTTGGCTTACTTGTTTGATCAACCCTGTCGGTTCATAAGCAGAGCTAGTTTTACGATCTTCTAGAACATTTAATACATTGATCACATCTATGAGCTTGGACAAATGTTAAGTCATCTCTTGATGACGTCCCGCTTTGCTGGAAGTCTGAGTATCATAAGTAATTGTGACACATGGATGGTATTTTAAGTAGGCAGCATAATAAACTCAAGACCAATGTGCGCGTGTATGTCATGTCTATACAATTGGAGAGAATCTTAAATGCTTAATCCTGGACTTCCCACATGGCTAATGTTGTTCCGTCTTACATACATACAGGCCCTGTCAGATCGAAAAGTTGGTACCCTTATATACGCGGTAAATTGACAAGGATCTTTGTTCCATCAAACTCTGCTTCAAGACAAACGACAACGCTTGGCAGGATTGTTGTATTCTTTAACGTCTACCTGAACAGCAACGCTTGGCAGGAAACTTGAGAGACTACTGTATAGTGAGAGCCTAAAGATATACCAAATAGACGCTTGTTTCCTTGAAAAGAGACGAAATGCTTTAGGGGTTGCCGTAGTAGGCGGAGTTTTGCGTAGATAGTGGTGTGTTGTAAGCTTGTACGAGGTTAAACGAGTTCATGTTGTACATATACAATCCATTTGACATAGCCGCTTCTGTTATGGAAGCAACCGATAGGAGCATGGTTCAACCCATGATATTATAGGCTGCCGGTGAATATATTGCAAGCGGCCCGTATATGCCAAGATGATTTCATACCAAACCTTAGGTTCCCAGTTTCAATGAAGTTTGGATCGGACGGTGTCAGCTTGTTTGATGGAACAGATGCCAAGTCTACTCTCCTGTTTTCATAAGCATCTACATCCATAAACGTAAGCAGTTAATCACACAACTGATATCTTGTAAACGAACACCAAAACATCAGAGCCACTTGCTTATTCTCGGATAGTCTTTACAACAAGCTTATCCTGCGACGTCAACAGACGTGGTACTCTGGATCATAGAACACCTAGCCGACAGGCGATCACAACTTTACTTAGAAAGTTGTCTGTGGGGTTGTTGCGGCTGACGGTGACATCCAGTGAGCCACCCCCTTCGTTTTTAAACGGTACCCCCCTCCATCCGCCCCTTGATAAGCCTAGGCATCAACCAAAGTCCATGTTATTTTCCAGAAATTCTTGTAACAGATACTCTGCATGCATTGGTATAGGCAGCACAAATTAGCAGCTTAGGATGAACTAGCTCCGACGTTGTAAGTCTCTGTTCCGCCCGTACTTTGGCGGAATCTTGACTGTACGAGGCCTATGCGAATGCTTATTGGCGCTACCTGTAGCTATGTGGGTGTGTATATACGAGCCTAAACGAGGTCCATGCCACAAGCGACGGTAGATGGAAAACATACCTTTATTCGGAGCAAACGAAAAGTAATATATATTCCGGACAGAATTGAACAATATTCACGACTTCTTTTCTTGTCTTCACTCACAACAATCTCAACAACAGTCTTCTCATAAATACTTCTCTTTCCGCCTTCACTCCAGTTTCTTCTTGATCGATTATCATCCTCATCGACATCCCTGCAGTTTCCCTTTTCGACTACACCTCAGTGTCACACATATAAGTTGCCTATTCAGGTAGCCATTTCCCAGTCGTTTTTATAAAGTCCTCGATCGATATCTTCGCAACTACTTTTTTTTACCTTCGACTTTCAACGACATCTCTTTAAAATGTCTGACTACGTCCTTTACCACTACACCCCTTCGCTGCCCGCGGCCTGTGCCTTTGTGGCTATCTTTGCTATTCTCACGGTTCTTCACTTTGTGAACATCATCCGCTTCAAGTCTACCTACTTCATTCCTTTCACCATTGGTGGTATCTGTAAGTACACACTCCGAGCTATCATCACTCTACATACATTCTTCTAACATTCTCATCACTATAGTCGAGATTGCCGGTTTCGTTGGCAGAGCCCTCGGCCATTCCAACCCCACTTCCGTCAAATACTATGTCGTCCAATCTCTCGGTATCCTTCTTGCTCCTTCTCTGTTTGCCGCCTCCATCTACATGATTTTGGGTCGTCTTATCCGCACCGTCCGTGCTGAGAAGCTGTCACCCATCAAGGTCACCCTTCTTACCAAGGTCTTCGTCCTCGGTGATTTCTTGTCGTTCTTCATGCAGTCTACTGGTGGTGGTATGATGTCATCTGGTGGCAAGGCTGAGCTCGGTCAGAACATCATCCTGGGTGGTCTCTTTGTCCAGATTCTCTTCTTTGGTGTCTTCGTTCTTGTCTCGGTTGTCTTCCACATGCGCCTCAACTCCAACCCCACCAGCGTCTCTCTCTCCGGTGCTGTCCCCTGGAAGCAGTACATGACTATCCTCTACATCACTTCCGGTCTCATTCTTGTCAGATCTATCTACCGTGTTGTTGAGTACATCCAGGGCAATGATGGTTACCTCATGGTCAACGAGTGGCCCATCTATGTCTTTGACGCTGCCCTGATGGCTTCTGTCATGGCCATCTTCATCTTCAGATATGTCAACCAGCTCGAGAGCAAGGAGGCTTCCCTGCGCCGCGAGATCCCTGGATCCCACGACACCATGCTTGAGGAGATGGAGAACCGTCCCAAGTATAACGTCTAGATACAAGGCCCCGAGGCAACAGAGGCAGGATGGTGGGAAGTCTTTGGACTGGGTGATGATGGCTATTCTGGAAAAGAAGTAGTTTCTCAAAGACCATGATTGGTATTTGCTACTGGGGAGTTTTTATAAATCGGCATCCCATTAGGGGGTGGTTTATCTTTTGAGGTTTTTCCTTTTTGTACTGTTTTCACAGGTTGGGTTCGGTATTTTTTTGTCAGTTTTCCTTTGTTTTGTTTGATTTTCATTTGTTACATTAAGTTTACAGTCACATCGATGTCTCTTGTTTTTCTACAGTTTGTTGTTATAGATTAGAAGTCATGGCTAAGCCAGTTTCTAAACCCTTTGAGGGATTCAATAATAGAAGTTCTTCATTTATCAAAGGCAAAAGAATCCACAGTGGTAAGAGTCATATCTCAATAAGAGAACTAATAGCGAGAAAAAAATTCAATAATAAAAGATGAAAACACAGCGCTATCTATTAACCAGGTATACGTTGACAAATGTTGTCACCCAAACAACAATCAATTCAGTCCACTCGAGCCCTGTGAACTTGTCCCCATATCAGCTGTAGTGCTAATATAATCCATAGTTATGCCCGGTGGCATTATAATCCATCCACGATGTTCAACATCTAGTAGTTCATAGATACGAGGCAAAAGGTTAGTTGCCCATCTGTTCAACCACCATTGAGCATCGACCTTTCTCAAAAGCATACTAAAATAACAAAAGATTGCAAGAGCTTCCTGTGGCGGTTCTTTTGAAATCAACAAAGGCATAAAGTCAGAAGAAACTAGAGACATCCAGACAAAAACATCAATGATATCCCGATTCTGTTCAATATAAAAGAACACTCCAAATGATTTGCGGAGTAGCCTTACAGCTCGATAGTAAATCGGGACAAGTGAAGCATCTGTTGCCTGTGGTGATGTTGACCATGCATCAAGACACATCTGTAGGTGATCTAAATATGGCATTTCCCATTCCATATCGAGATACTTGTATCGTTCACGAGAACGTGCAACAACTGGTAAGATAATGGAGTCATTTCCCGTCTGGAGAATTGATGTGGCGAGGTGCATTGTACCCTTGAAAAGCACCATCCAGTTTGGGGCGGATTCATCGCCGATAGCAAAGGCATCTTTAATGGA
Organism: Huntiella decipiens; assembly: GCA_003032515.1. NCBI lineage: Eukaryota > Fungi > Ascomycota > Sordariomycetes > Microascales > Ceratocystidaceae > Huntiella > Huntiella decipiens. The sequence continues at coordinate 33,604 of NETU01000363.1, read as the reverse complement.
GTGAGAATTGGAAAGAACTGTAAACATCATTGCGTTAGACATATTCAGCTTGTCACACACGAGTACTGTGTAACAATGAATGATTCAGCCAATTGAGTCATGGCGGGGCTTACCTAGGTAAACAGTTAAAACTGAAAATACAAACAGTCGTTCGCCATCTTCATTACCAGCTGCAGGTATCAACTCCATAGCTGCTGTAGAAGCAATATTGTAATGGATCATTGATGTCGTCACAAGACTATCTGCACGGTCTGGAACCTTGGATGCCAGATGCGTGGCTGACAACGCCAACATGCCACGCATTACAAACTCGCAGTCATACCCCAAAGTGACTGCTGAATTCGTCCAGAATTCATTTAGCGTCTTATCCACCGTCAGGGTATGTCCGGTGTGATAACAATAGTGATGCAGTAACTCTAAATCAAGTAAATTGAGAGTTGATGGACCACTTGAAGGCGTGCCAGTATCCGGTGCTGAAGCGGAACCTTGCCGAGAGGATTCCGCTGTCGTGACAAATGCACAAGTGACACCATGTCGTATGCAATTTTGACATTGAGGCTTTTGTTCATCACACTATTTTGAGTATAAATGTTAGTTGCCGTAGATTGATTCTTACGTTTTCCAAGGCTATATCTACGACCATATCCGTGTGTGCTACTGTATTTAAACGCCCCGGAGATAACCTCAAGTAAAGCCTTCAAACATGCGTACCTTTATTTTCCGTGCTTTGCATGTTGCACAACCAGTGCGGGTTTTGGGGTGCCATCTGCGGGATGCCGACTTACCACGCTTCTGCGAAGCAGAAGGCGGGTTTGGCGATGGCGAGTCGTAGGGAATGACGGGCGACTGGTGCAGCCTTATTGGCTGCTGGTAACGTAGTAGTGAAGTCTAACAGGTGACCACTATGCTCACAGTAGCCCGGGAGTGTGACTAGATCGGAATATTCCCGATGGGTATAAGCCCCTGAATCCCACGCAGCTGATGGTTAACCAGAAAACAAACGTGAAGCCTTTGCCGGAAGTTAGTAATGGCGGCAAAGAACTATGATGGCGGGGTAGGCTTGATGTTGCGAAGTTCAAAGTGGATGGATTTCGGGGCTGAGGGACACAATGCAAAAAGAGATAGTTTCAATAGGCAAGCGAATAATTTCGTATAATTATACGAGGCAAATGAGAGAGGAGGTGAAGCACTAGCTACGGCCTCTTCAATGGAACATGGCAGGATGATATAAATATGTCTGCATCTGCCCTCAGTAATTTGTGATGTTGGCTTGGATAACATGCCGCCGACCTCGAATAAGGTTACGGGCGAACAAGTCAAAGTGGAATGAACCTTGTCCAAAGCGGAGCTGATAGAATAGGCTGCCGAATTACTTTGGACTGTAGAGGGCCGAGAGTGGGTCTCCGTGGGACCTGTCACTTGTTAGAACATCCGCTACCACTTGATAGCAGGAACCGCCAGGGGAAACTACAGGGCTTTCGGACAGAAAGAACTATTTAGGGCATACAAAGGGTCTCATATTCTAGTACGACCTGAGACCTTTATATGGCAGCCTACGTCTATTAGAGATTAGTCTATATGTCAATGACGCCGTGACAGGCCAATCAGTCTCGATACGAAACAAACGCGGCTTTGTTGACGGTCTAGATCCTACAACAGTGTGTCTCGCACAATGTAGTAACAACAAAAGGGATCCACGGCGTATGGGTAAAATGCCAAACGCCGGTGACTAAATAGATGCCTAAAGGAACTTTCGTACATGAACGAGTCAGACCCTCGGCAAATAGAATGGCCCATACATATGCATGGTTTGCCGCGAGAATCCATTTTAAATACATAAAATGGATTAAACCAGGTGATTTATGGACGAGAGAAATCCCATTGTATCTTCCTTTATGGAGTACATAATAGTACATATGTACCTGCATGTATCAATGAAGCAATACAGAAATAGACCTTTGATACTCCCAGTACAATGTCACCAACTTGGGACCTGCATTGGACATGTGTAAGGACTTTGTGCCCCTTGTTTCGCCATTACTAGCGTGTAAACCCGTTCATCGTATATAATGACCCGGTGGCTATGATAGATTCTCCGCGTCGCCTACAATGCTAATTTGGTGAAGCTAGAGTAGCTTCGAAGTTTCAATTGCTGCAATACTAGGCAGCCGGAATGTAAACACAGTAGTGAAACTATGCCCATCCGCATTGTTCTATGACACCAAAGTTCCAACAGCCACAACTCTCGTCATGATGGTCATAAAGGGTGAGGGTTTTTATATACTAACACAGTGATTGATATAACTTGAAATCACAAATAAACTGGAACATGCCAAACAAAAATAATAGATTGGACACTATCCAACTATTAATGTACACACTATACAAGGTGATGAACAAAATTTTGGTGCCTGGACACGGGATCCTTTCCGTCGGGGATGACGACGCTGGCCGACTAACACGATGTTGTGTATGTATGTGTAACTTACGGATTTAGATTAGTGGGCCTTTCACGAGGCGTGTATCACAACGTGAACAAAATGAAGAAATGAAGGTTCAATATGATACCAAATCTTTTATAAGTATGTATAGAATGTAGAGAATGTGATTGAATCGCACGAAATCTTCAATCGTCAAAGACTTTTATTTTTTTTCTTGGTTCTAAATGGCAGGTAGGCCAATGGCTTAGTTTGGTGGTAAGTTCCCTTTAGAACTGGCGGCGTATACGAGATCTAAGCGACCACTTGATAACGGCTCGGTAGCTTTATATCGATAGCCAATAAGAAACGATTAATCGACACTAACACCCGCGCTCATGTTCACATCGGCATTTATAAGCGCGATACTGTGTAAATGTAAATTGGGGTTAAGTGTTTTTCCCCTCCTTTTGTTGTTATTGGTTGTTGTACTATTTATTGTTTTTCCCCTCCTGGTGTTCGTCACCGGGCCCTATGTACGTTGGTCATAGGGCTCCCGGGCGAAATGCACTCGCATCTCCTTACGTCTCGGGACTGGCCCAAAGGACGACACCTTTGTGATCAGACGTGCTGGGTGAGGCCGTCGTATTGATAGTTAGCGCTGTTCAGGTAGACGATAAATAGTATGTACAACAACAACAAGGTTAAGTGTTTTTCTCTTTATTTTTCATTTTCCACGGTACACATTTCAATAATATAGATGATTTTTCATTATTTGAGACAATAGATGTACATACATACTGCATTAAGCTGATATCTCCCTTACAACTCTCCAGTCATGGTCATTTTGCATTATTTACACAGCCAGGTTAAAATCGGCCATGGTCAAACGATGATCAGAGATGTAAATATCGTCAACCACGTTATCAATAATCTCATAACGAGTGGCAGTGTATGGCTGATCAGTAGCATTTCCCAGCCAGATGAAGTCAATTCTAGAGGTAGTAAGACCAGCTTCGAAGCCGGTGTATGTGTTCCCCAGAGTTCCAATGTGTGCGCTAGAAGGCGCCAGGTTGTATACATCAGCAAAGTATCCAGTTCCGCTCAATGTGTTGTAAGCATCACCTCCTGGGGCAGAGTTAAAGTCGCCGGTCAAGGAAACGCCGAGAGGACCGTAGGTAGCTTGGGCGGCAATAATGCGGTTAACAGCAACCATGATACCCTTGCTACGAGCTTCAGAGCTGACATTATCCAGATGCGTGTTGGCGTGGATGAACCGGTGGCCGGTGGCAATGTGTTCAAAGACAGCGAGGGTTACAATGCGACGAGATCCTGCACCCCAGCCATATGACACAACATCGGGAGTTTCCGACAGCCATTTAACCTCACTGTAGACAACCTTGAGGGTATCCGGACGGTAGAGAATAGGAGCATATTCACCACTCTCTTCACCATCGTCGCGACCAACACCAATGTATGACCACTCATCACCAATATCGCTGAGGATATCTTCAAGTTGACCGTGAAGGACTTCCTGAAGACCAATGACAGCCGCGCCACCTGAAGCGGCGCCGGCAGCGGTAGATTCGATTTGAGCGGCAACCTTACGGCCACGGCAACGGTCCTTCCAGATTCCACAGAGCCAATCATTCCAAGGCTTCTCGCCATCTTCAAGACTGGAAGTTTCGTAGCGGATGTTGAAAGTCATGATACGCAACGGAAGGGTATCTGCAATAGCTTGGCTGGCAAGGAGCACGGGTGCGGCTAATGTGAAAAACTTCATGATGGCGATATTTATTGTTTGTGGATTGAGTGAAAATGAATAGAAAATAGTATGTGAGATGATTGATTAAATCGAATTAATAGAACGAATGTAAAATCCCAACTTGGAGTTGATTTCAAGGAGCGGGAATGGATGCGGAGAACGAATGAATGATAGCCAGTATAACCCGATTATGGGGATGGTGGAGCAAAAAGTAAGACATTCCAAGACGAACCAACATTGCCAGTCAAGCTCCTTTTAACTATGTTCAGCCTTCCGCCATGACTTCATTACTAAATATCCGATAGTCGCTTCCATCTCACCTCAAACAACACCAAAGTGCTCCCCTGCTTCTTGGCGATATTCAGGATGTCCCGTCAATGTCACTTCAAAAGATGCATCCCTGCACGACATTCTAAAACACTACTTCAAGTCGCACCCACCCACACCTGCTGCCTTTGAATCAATCATCAGGGCCAGTCAAATATGAGCGTGGTCATCTAGATATCAAAGCGTTGGACAACTCACTTTATGTACAAACAGTTGTTTGCGGGTTTAAGAGCCGATTGTGACCCTGAGACGGGGCACGTGTGTGTGGAAATAGACTAAAGTGGCCGAGGAGCGGAGAGGATAGACACGGATCTCCTCGATAGAAAAGAAAAAAAAAGAGAAGTCCATACTAAGGAAATTTGAGCTAAGGTTGATTCTTATACTTGATATTCTATCGCCAAGGCGACCTCACTTGGTTGCGTAGATCACAGCATGATATATGCGTTGTACCTTGAAGTAATAAGGTGTGTCAGCAAACACACTATTTATGGAAACTTTCCGACATCGTGTCAGAAACATCAGACAACTTTCTGTCTAGGCATCCATACTTTATGCCCTACACCACAAAAGCTCGCCTATGCATGTATACGTACAGTGGGGTAAATCTGAAGTGATAATTATCATTTTTTGTAATCCTTCCATTCGACTCGACAAAAATCACTACTTTGACAAATCTATCATAACTGAATCAAATAAACTGTTAAAAATACCACACCTATATTACAAAACGCGCTGTCAAAAGGGCTACAAAATGATATACAAAATGATACTAGTATTTCGTGTGCCGTCCTTTGGCATCGATGACAGCCTGAAGTCGGCGTGGCATCAACATGACTATATCGTCAACGACCTCCTGATCTAGATTCTGCAATTCCTCATCAATAATAGCTCTGAACCGTTTGGTGTTTTCGTCATTCTGTTTCCAAGTGCTAATATTTGGATATTTGTTGATAATAGCCCTTTTGAGCAAAGCCCACATGTTTTCTATGAAGTTCAAATCAGGGCTCATGGCCGGCCACATTGTCATCTCCATATCCTGCATATCAAGCCACTTTGTAGCAACACTAGCCCTATGAATAGGGGAATTATCTTGCTGGAAGATGGGATGGGTCTCTTGGTATCGAGGAAGCTCGTCAGAAAGCATATTAACATAGCCCTGGCCTGTCAAACATCTCTTTCCTGGTTCATAGTAGTCCTTGACAAAGACTAGATTAGTCTTGAGATTGAAGCCTACAACACCTCAAACCATACAGCTTTGTATACTTGACCTAGAAACCATTTCAACTAGGTCCTTATGAAGCCTAGTTCTGTCTATTTTGATTGAGTTTTGGTGTAGATATCACTATTTGAAAACACTTACCCCAGGACACCTGAACCCGGACCGGACCGGGGCGTATTCCCCGGTTTATAGAGGACTCATCTGTAAAGATGACCGATTTCCAGAACCCCTCCCCCATATTTACATCTCTCCTTTCAAATTCAGGCCTCTTTTACGTGTGAGAATCTGTCAATTTTGGCCTCCTAAGGGCCATTCTTCTTTTGAAGTCATTCTGGGT
>NETU01000363.1:0-27401 GCA_003032515.1 Huntiella decipiens | reverse complement strand
GCACATTATCTTGCTTCTCCAGGGCCGTTTGGAAGTGATGCCTTCATGATTGCCCTTCAACCGGTTCTGGATCCTATAAACAGTGGTGATAGGAATGCCCTCTAAAGTCGATATAGCAGGGCCATTTAAACCTATGCGCCAGTATCCCATGACTCTAGAAGATCTTCTGGGTGAAGTATACTTGAAATGAGGCTTTTTGGACGACGGTGTGGCTGGAAATTCCATTTTAAAAAAATAAGGTGTGTTTTTTAAAAACAAAAATTTTGATTTTTGAACGTGGGGGAAAAAATGATTATCACTTCAGATTTAGCCCACTGTATATGGCCAAGACTGCACAGTAATATAATATCATGAACTCGCAGATAAAAGTGCACATGTCAATCTTAAATGAAAAAAGGTAGTCATGAGAAATTCTATTGTATCTGGCCACTATTTAAGTGACTTGCAGAAAACGTCTAATATGTTCCCCAGCAGTCATCTCCATGGTGGCTGCTGGGGATGAGTATTTTGTAACAACATTTCCGAAAAGGAAACAAAGAAAAAAAGAGCCATTATGCCCGAAAAGAAGTCATGAGTCTCAATGCCAGAGACGCCCCCAAAACCCTCCAGTAATATAAAACCCAAATAAAAAACAAAAACAATGAGGGGTGTGACCCCCTAACCAAGAGCGCGCAACTCTGACTGAACCAACAAACAAGCCAAAACATAAACAACATACAAAATAATCAACAAACGAAGCGAATATGAAGATCCGAGCCAACTTGAATGCCAAAGAGTAAGGCAGCAACGTTTCTTCGACTTTGTCAAAGAGTTGACAAGTAAGGGAACCAAAAGTCGCAAGGAGCCAGTCCCGCGACTTAGAAAATATTAAAGGTTACCTCACCTGTACAATCATAGATTCCCCAATTACAACATACTAGTGGTGGCCGTAGTAGAATTGGCCGACACCAATGGCTCACGTCGAGATTCTGGTGCGGACATCGCCGTCGCAGGGCTACCTGCTGGAGATGTCCCACGTTCAAGTCTCTTTTCCTCCAAACGGAGAACCCACAACATCGTCAACAATGCCTCCTTAGACGGGAGAGATGCGCCGCCGATCCATGTGCCCGACTGGTTCGGAAGGTCCTCGCGCAGGAAATCGGAAGAAAGCGTATCGCGTTCCAGAATCTGATCAACGTTGCCATTCTTAGTGACCAACCGCAATACCGCCATCGTCGCATCCTGAAGTGGACGCGCCAGACTGGGGCTGCAGGTTAAAATCTTGCGAAGGGTTGTGAATCTCAGAGTCCGGGAACGCGAACGCGAGCTCCGTTTCCGCTGCGAGGCCTGAGCCGTGGGTAGATGAGTCGACGGTGCATCCCTGGTCGAGGAAGACAAAGTCGTTAATGTTGTAGATGTCCGTGTAGAGGGACGCGTCACCAGCCAGACTGTTGCAGTCAATATCGATGGTGTCGGGGGAAGAGGGGAACCCGTTCTCAATGACATAGCTATCTGTGTCAATGGTCTCTTGCATACTGAAAGCAGCGCCGAAGACGCTATCAACAGGCTGTGGAGTTGTGAAGGTCGCAAGGCTCTGGGCACTGGCATCGAGGCTATCGGCAAATGAGACGTGGCGGCCGACTGACACTGCAGGTCGCACAACATCGCAGCAGGACGTTGTGTCAGGTCGGCGGACTCGTTAACATTTACCGGGGCGGCCATGATGGTGCTCATAGAACCAGTAGCGGCCTGTTGGGAAACAGACTGTGAAGACTTGGTCGCATCAGCGGCCATAGAGACGGGGGAAAGAGACGCAGGATCAACTGTAGTCGAAGAAACGTTGGCTACCTCGGTGACAGGCGTCACGTTGGAAGCGGATTCTGAAGTAAACTGTTGGCTACCAAACATGCTGGAAGACATGGTGAGAGCACTGGAAGAGGTGAGCGCCTCAATAACTGGTGATGGAGTAGCCCCGTTCTTGCACTGCTTGTTCAGCTCCTCAATGAGGATTTGGTTGGCGCGCTCAACAAGAGTGATACGGGTCTCCAGTTCCTTGTTGCGGCGCTCAAGAGCCTCAACCTCGAGACGCTTGCGCTCGCGAGAAGACTGGGCGGCGCGACGATTGCGCAGAACGCGTTCGACACGGCGCTGCTCCTTTTCGTCGGCGGTCTTGGCACGTTTTCTACGGATCCCCATGTCAGAACTACGATCGATGGTGGGATATTCATAAACTACGGGGAAACTTACCTTGGTGGAAGGTTGGTCTTTGGCTCAGGAAGAACCTGGCCCCAAGATTTCCGTTTCTTAACGGGCCTCTTCTCGCCGCTCTCGTCATCGTTGGTGGCAGTGGCGGAAGCGGCGACAGCGGTAGCGATATCACCGGCGGACAGACTTGCGGCCAAGGCGGCGAGAACAACGTCCTCGGGCGGGCGGTCATCCATGACGGACTCAGGGGACATGGACTCCATATAATCCGTCTCCTCCTGGCCGGGACTGGGGCTATTTGTGGAGTGATCCATAAAAAGCGGAGAAAATGCGTCGGTCGGTAGTGACGTTAGCTCCGTGCCATGCTCCACCTTGATAATGGGGCTTTCTGAAGACATGGTCTAGCAGGTAAAGTGTTGTGTTGTTGTAGATAGCAAAGTAGTGGAAGGAATTATGGTGAAGAGGTAGCTCGTTGAATGAGGATATCTCAATGTAAATTGGAAAGTGTAAAGGTGTCGAAATGAAAAAAGGTCTATGAAAGAATACCTCAGTGGCGATTATAAACAGATCAGAACAAAGGGGATTTGAATTATAGAAAGACTTGGTACATCATCGAAGCAATGCAAGGTGATTGGTGACTAGGACTCAATAGAGTACTGTTTATCCGGGTGCCTAGCTGACTCAGCAACGAAGCTCTAAACAGGGTCGTCGAAGATGGGAGGAATCGGTTAAGCGGCTGGGGTTAACACCAATGATTGGATGCAGATGGAATGAACGGCGAGCACACAAGGCACTAAAAGAGAGTGCAGTTGTCAAAGAGAAGAGGACACTTGGCTTGAGGAATTCCAGACCAGGACAAGCGGAATGTTGGCTGGGGATTGGCCATCCTTATGTATTGAGGACACGTTTGCTCTCCAACGTCGCGCAAATAGGGAAGTACTTGGCGCTGGGGGCGCAGGGGCGTGTGTGATATGACGGCCTCAGGCAACAAAAGGTACCATAGATATGCGCATCTATGTTAACATTCACAAGTACCCGCCAGGATCCATTCAGGCACAACGTGGTGTGGCACTATCCAATGGCTGTGTATCTTCAGAGGCTAGAGCTTGTGTTTGGCCCCCTGAAATATAGAAAACCGGGGCCATGGCTACTGAGTACTAGCGCTGGAATGCGCCATAGTGGGAGGGAGAAGAGACAAGTGGATTCGTAACTCCTGGAGGGCGGGATGCAGCACCTGTTCCTCCTCCTTCCCCCTGAACTACAACATGTGCATATCTCAGAAATAGTGCACTTCGTTGCGCACTGTATGCAACATGCAACATGCTCAGAGACGTGGACCCACCTGCCAGACGAGGCCTGAGAGCATGCAATCTATGAGGATGAGCGAGCCGAGCTCAAGATCTCGTCCGTACATTCGTATTTATGTGCGATAGGTCTGTATGCACAGCAAATGGAGGTTGAATAGGTCGTTGGTTTTCCCCACCACAAGTTTCTATTGGCCCTGTCATATCTACGCCATAGGCGAATACTAGAGACATCAGAGTTGCTCGCGAGTGGCCAAAAATGGATATTGAAAGTTCATGTATACGAATGTATATAGACATGAGCCACAATCGCGTATTTCTTATGTGGCTTATGGCGAATTAGTGACCAAATCCGTGATGAACAAAAGCACCATATACACACACGCACTATGAATAGCGCCTCATGAGCCAGGATATGGTCCCATGTATGCGCATGCATATATACATACAACATACAGACATACATTGAAGACAGCTCTCCGCCACATAACTACTGATCATTCATTTCATATTAGTGGCCACCAAATAGACATCCAGTTACATGCATGTTCTCAAACTCGGATGTTTGCTGATCTGACCGGAGTGTAGCGGGATGGCGGGTCGCGAATCCTGTGTTTCCAGGGCGGTCAACGACCGGGTCGTATCCAACCATTCCTTCCGTCAATGATTTGATCCGGTTGAAATGTTCGGAGTGTTACTGATCCCTGGGGACACTGTATGTGACCTACCTCAATGCCCACCGCCCTTTCGACATTTGTTGAATCACAAAGTCTGGTTGGTTATTGGCCATTCAGTGCATTCATCCACATTGCCCTGCAGCATACCGCATATATACACATGCACATATAGCAACCAAGATTTACTACCAATGGTGTTTCTCTATGTCTTGCGCTATAGACTAGCCTTATATTTTCGTATCTTCGAAACGCTCTGACTACAGAGCCTACTATTTCCATCACGGTACATACAAACCAAGTTCATTAGAACTAAACGAAGACATTCCTGTGACAGGGCTTCTAGTATGTCAGGTCATAGCACGTGTGACTTGACGTGGGGTTAAACCACCACCAAGCGATGCTTTAGGAAACCAACCTCGTGTTGTCGATTGCCGTCAGTCGATTGGCCCAAGTGACGGAACATCTTAGTGACATTGTTTCGGGAATCAACGACAGAATCTGGATTAAGATGGTACAATGTATTGGCAAGTATCCAAGGTAGCCATCAAGCCCTCAGTTTCATTCCCCACACTCAATCCACTTAGACAGTTGGAAATCACGATCCTTATTCTGTTCAAAAGGCTTCGGCCATGATGTATTTTGTGATTGTTCGTTTCATTCGTATGTATGTATGTGTGTATTGCTATCTCTCTAGATATCTTATCGTCCATACAGTCATCTTAATCATATCATTGTGTGGCCAAACCTCGACCTTGAAACAGAAGCTGCGTGACTTAATCCCCACCAAGACAGTTTACACACGACCGAGTGGGGTTATTGATCGGGAGATAGAGGGTCAAAGAAAGGGGCAACGTGCAATGTCCCCTTGGCGTTGGTATTTGGGCTATCAAAATGTCTGCTTACTTTCGGACCAATCCGACAGCCCAACACCACAAAGGTCCAAGCCTCATATGTACGGTACATACACAGAGATGGCGCGGCCCACTCCGCTATACGGAAACACACAAACAACCAACGAAAACCGATGTGTCCGTGGTTTGTCTGAGCACGTTTCTAGATTGTCAAGGGGGAAAGAGTTGCCCTCCCCGCCATCACGAATGTCCCCCGCCTCGCACCCCACTTAGGAAGCCCACTAGTACTTCTATCAAGGATGTTTATCAGATTGCCAAGTCGTCAGCTAACGATGGTATCTTCTGGTTTAGCTATAAACACACTTTTATGACCAAAGAATTCCCATCAACGCGGGTTAGATTCTATAAATCTCAAATCGTATATCTAGCAGTGTATAGAGAATACACACATATTCATATCGAAGTGCCTATATCTGCCATCTATATCTACGGATACACTATTGAAGTCGGATTAAGCTCCTAAATCTATAACACCTCAAATAGTCGTATCGTACCGGTTTTCTCTATTTCATCCGCGCTGTCTAGACCAGGCTCTTTCAAATCCCAAAACCGGGGCTATAGTGGGGTTGACAAAGAGGCGTGTTCCGTTGATTCAGTACCATTCGGTACCAGACATTTTTGGTTTGTCTTTTTAACTTCATATCAACCAACCGTTTAATCCTTGGAAGGTGCCAAAATAGGTTGGTTCGTCCTATTTATACTACACAGGCACGATTACAACATCAGCTACATACCTATCGAAGAGCGCATCAACATGCACCATCTACAGCCATTTTCTCCTTGTACAGACATATTTCCATACATATATTCGTCGCTCGTTCCACTTTACCCCGGAGCTAATTCTCAGCTCTGTCGTCCACTCAGTAATTCAATTGCATTAACCTGATGTTCTTGAAAGTTCCACACCTCGAAATGTGGGGGCGAGGGGTAACACCCCACCATATCTCCTGAACTTCGCTCTGTCTCTCTGAAGCAAATGGTTGTCTATCTTTATTCTGTTTGAAATGCAGATTCGTCTCTATATTCAATCTAAAGAGAACTACCTTCCATATGTATGTACTGGTTGGTTCACTGTTGCGTTCCTGTCGATATTCACATTGTGTGTATGCATACATGTGAACACATCGACGTGTGTGATGAGGCCCAAGTGAAAGCAACCACTCTTTCGCATCCTGTATATACACTTCTCTGTTGCTCATTCGTCTGAATTGCATGATACAGGATTCGGTTACTGGGAAATATACGCAACCTTTGTGTGTAGTATGTAAGTAAGTGGGTGGGCTGCTTTGAGGGATTGCTGTACTGCATGTATACACACCTATTTTCGCCAAACCAGTGTGACAATGATTGTGCCATTGTTACTAAACTAGCCAGCACATAGTAGCGGTGAAGTGTTTTGGGCACAAGCGCACTTTGCCTTCGTTCAAAATCCATTCGACACTGCCGTACCTTTGTGTGTCGTTAACATCATGATATGATTGTGTGTCAACGTAGCTTCTGGATATCTATCGCATGGGAGTTTGTATTTAAGATAACAATTGGTAACCCTATTTACATGTTATGAGTTTAAATCGAGAAAGAAATATCACTGTCAACATCCGTTTTTTGAGCTAGAGTACAGTGAAACCATTCTCGATGTTCTCTACATGTGTAGGTATGTGCATACACATGTTCACATACGATATGCATATTTACACTTATGTAGCCAGGGTTAAATTGATAGACGTAACTTTCATTTTGGTGTTTCTGAAATGCATGTGATTCAGTCATCGTCCAATGGTAGGGTTACATGAAAACCCAATGTCACTCTTATCGATATGTAAACCAGATGGATGAATGTGCTTGTACGCATGACTAAGCGAAAACTTAGCTAGGCAGCATGGATATGCTCAAGAACAATGCGTTTAACCCCACCTTGCGTCATCTTGCCGTCCTAATTTAATATTATTTACGTCACTGGCGCATCGCAAATACATCAGTTCGAATATTGAACATTTGGATTATCTAAACCTGACCCCAAGTTATTTCTACATTTCCATCCTAAACCAACCGCCAAAATGAGCAACAGACAGGCAGCTCGCGACATGCAAGTCGAGTTCAACGCCCGTGTTAGTACCATCATTCCATCCATTTGCGCCATCATCATCATCTAACCATTAGTCGCATAATACAGTTCCAGGCTAAGCAGGCGCGCCGCGAGGCCCAGAAGGCCGCAAAGCAAGACCCCATTCTGAAGAAGCAGATCCAAGAACTTCTCAAGAAGGGCGAAACCCAAAAGGCCTACGCCAAGGCGCAACTTCTCTTGTCCAAGCAGGCTCTTGCCGCCCAGATGGACCAGATGGCCGATATGGCCGAGCTTTCTGCCGCGCAAATCCAGGCTAACAACGCCATGAACCGGATGACAACCATGATGGCACAATCTTCACGGACCATGTCCGTTGCCCAGCGCAGCATGAACCCAGAGCGTGTAAGTTTTCGCCACCATCTATTTAATAGCCACCTGCGCCGATGAACTAACCACCGATACACCCCAATAGACCATGGCCACCCTCGAACAATTCCGCTCGCAGAACGAAGAATACGCCATGTCCAACGGCATTTACCAGGACGCTATCACCCAGAGCACCAGCTCCAACGTCACCGAAGATGCCGTCCACGAGCTTCTCGGAAAGCTTGCTGACGATGCTGGTGTGGAACTTAACGCCGAACTCAACAGCCACGCTCCTATTGCTACCGAGCCCCAGTCCAACGAGCCAACTGCCGAGGAAGAGGATAAGCTTCAGCAACGCCTTCGGGCTCTGCGCGCCTAAGGATGCACTTTGAATCGCGGGCATACAATTGCGTCAGATTTTATGCGATACCCGGTTTTCATACTTTTTACCATGGTGTTTTTTTCAGCTGGGCGTTAGGAGTTGTTGGGTTTTATTTTGCATTAGGTATATATTGACGGATAACTTCCCTCAATGACATACATATATATCGGGTTTCAACTTTCACACATTCATGGGCATGCACTCAAAAGACTCTTAAATAGGCAAGTGGGAATGACAAAAGTAATATTATGAACTAAGATAACCTACATGTACAAACTTGCCACAGCTGTGATATCTCTCTTGATCAACTCCTGTGCAGTTTGCATCTTTTGATAAAGCTCAGGATCTCCAATGATTCTGGCTGCATTTTTGACCTCACGACAGACCTCATCCAATCGAGAGATAGTCCGAACAATAGTCCCTTCAAGAACATCGGTGAGATTGGTGATGTTCTTGAAACTCATACCCCGCGCCCACTCATACACCACTTCAACCAATCCGAACTTGGCCGGGGCAGCAAAGTCATTGACCTCATCTGACAATTGGATCACCTGATAAGCAACTTGAATGTTGCTCACCTTTTCACCGATGGCAACAATGACATCACGTCCCTTTTCAAGACTAGGAGTGAGATTGGGAACCTGAGCGGATTTCTCTTGGAACACAAACGAACTCAGCAGCGCCGCAATTTCCGCCGGCTCATAATCTGCTAGGACGTTGTCCAGAATCAACTCCGTCAAAACAAGTTCATCTCCAGAGTGAATCTCACAAGCCACCTTGCCCTTCAACAGGATTCTTGTGTCCTCATCAATAAACTTGAGGGTTTTGAGCACCTGAATACGTTGTTCATAGTCGGGGAGAAGTTGGAGATTTTGGTCAGTCATAGCTTGGCGGAGTTGACTGATATTCTCGCGAATCAACCATTGATCGTGGCACATCGCATACTAAATAGAACAAGGATGTTAGAAAATTACCAAGATTTTAGGCCACACAAGGCGATGACTTACATGCTTGATGAAATCTGGGCAAACCGATGACCAGTCTGCAATAGCGACTTGCTCAAGAGAAGACCTCTCCCGAATAAGATCACATATGACAAGGTCGCGGACCTTTTGAAGGTCTGTCTCCATGAAGGCATGGTCCCATGAGCGTGTATAGCGCATGAGGCTAGCTCTAGCTACCTCGAATGCTTTACCACCGTTGTAAATGGCAGGAAGAACGTCCTGAAGAACGGTTTTCGTGAGGCAGCGAATGTCACCTACCGGAATGGTGACATTACAAACCTGGAAAAAATGTTTGTTTTTCTCATTGAAAAAGGGAGTGAAACGAGGAAAAAAGGCAGGCAAGCAGGGTAATATGTCAGTAGAATCACGGGTCTTGCGGAGCGGACGCATGACCAACACGAGAACAGTGGGGTTTTCGTTGTCGTTGGGTTTAAGCTTGCCGTGCTTGACCAAAAGACCGAACGTTCTGATGCCCTCATGTTCAAAAACAACCATTCTTCCAGGAGTGAACACACGTCTCCCAAAAGGGGTGTTGATTAGCTTTGTGTAGATCTCAGAAGTTCTTTGCTGGTAAGACTGGCCAGCCGCATGGCAGTCGTCTATCACGGGATCGCATACATCGCACGAAGCGCGCTTGATCTTGGCTAGATCAGCCTCGGACAATTTGACGGCCTTTTCATGCTCAGGAAGCAGTTGTTGGGTGGCATGTTCAGAGAAGCTGCGCTTAATCATCTCCTCTATTTTCAAGGCTTCCACTCGCAACAGATTCAGAATCATGTTGTACGTCAGTCGGAACTGTGAGCGAAGTTTTGATGCTTGACCTTGAATCATAGTGCGTAGCTCTGCAGCGGGAGGGGCTTGGTCACCACCAGGAGCCACGATGATGACGGATCCGACAGTATCTAGACCACGTCTACCGGCACGACCCGCCATCTGTGTGTATTCACCAGGTAAGAGGTTTCGGAACGAATGTCCGTCATGCTTTCTGTATCCCGAAAACACAACAGTTCTAGTCGGAAGGTTCAACCCCATAGCAAAGGTTTCCGTAGCAAACAAAACCTTGACTAGTGTTTGAGCAAAAAGAAGCTCAACTAACTCTTTGACAATGGGGAGTAGACCACCATGATGGACAGCAATTCCGCGCCCAAGAAGCTCGCGAAGACGGACGATTTGCGGAAGCGTGCGGTCTTCGGGTTTGAGACGAGCAATTGATTTCTCAATCATCATGTGAATTGCACTCTTTTCTTTGGCCGTGCAGAAATCTTGGTTGCTTAGTGCATCTGCGTTCTCTTCACATCGCTTCTTAGAGAAAACAAATATGCACGCAGGCAAGAGATTTCCCTTTTTCAAAAACTGAACAAGATGCACCCACAATGTACGATCTTGGGCAGCAGACGTGAAACCACCAGGACGACCAACTCGGCCCATGTGACCCGGATTATGGCTAGCACGTGGAGCAGAACCCCCACGGCCACCGCGCTGGGGTCCACCCCGACCACCACCTCTACCACCACGACCTTGCGGGCCTCCGCGACCACCACGTTGTGTAGAATTACCCCCGCGGTTGTTATTTGAAGCAAAGTCTTTATTCTTATCGGGACCCCTCATGGCTAGGTTAGCTTCCTTCCAGCCGGACTCCAAGAAGTTCTTATTAGAATCCACGATTTTGTGAATATTTTTGCCCGCCCAAAGATAATGTTCAAGAGGGACAGGACGCTTGGGAGTGCTGATGACGTAGATATCCTTCTTTTTGGTTCTACCAACCCACGACGCAAACTCATATGTGTTTGGAACTGTAGCGGACAAAAGAATGAGTGATACATGTTCAGGCAGCATGATGATGACTTCCTCCCACACGACACCGCGTTCGAAGTCATTAACATAATGAACTTCGTCAAAAATAACAAATTCGACATCACGAATGATATCCGCTCCGCGATACAGCATACTTCGGAGAATTTCAGTTGTCATAATCAAACAACTAGCCTCGGGGTTAATTTGTACGTCACCCGTCAAGATACCGACGTCATCAAACGTATCGCGGAAATCCCGGAACTTTTGGTTACTCAATGCTTTGATTGGTGACGTGTAGATGGCTTTTGTCATGTGCTTTGATGCCAGGGCAATTGCGTACTCTGCGACCACAGTCTTTCCAGCCGAAGTGTGTGCTGCAACAAAGACAGAGTCACCGCTCTCAAGGTGATATATAGCTTCCTTTTGGAAGGTGTCAAGTTCAAATGGCCAATCCCTAGCCATGTCAGGAACAAGCTCGCGGAAATTTGGTATTCCCTTGTCGACATCAACCATGTGAGCCCATGTCTTCCCGGCCTTTCTGGATGACGATGCTGCCAACGCGCCATGAGAAGTCAAAGACGGGAACTCGACAGGCAATAGGTCATCAATATCTTCCTCATCAGCAGAATCATCCTCATTTTCATCACCAACACCAGCATTATCGGAGGTCGTCTCGGTGCCAGTGCTACCAATGGGTTCTTCTTGCAACGCTGACTGCACTTCTTCAGCCTCGGACTGTGCAGAATCGGATCTCTTAGTCAGAGTAATACCCCGACTGAACCCAGGTGCAGTGTGGAGCAAAGTGCCATCGCCGCCCAGTTTGATGACGCGTTCGAGATTCTTTTGGGTGGCAGCGGAATCTGGATTCGTAGTTGAATCTGCCGTTGCTTCGAGAGCAGCAGTGGCTTCGATTGCGTCCAAGCCACCGGGTGCAAATGGGAAAAAGCCAGAGCCTCCTCGAACAAACTCAGAACGTGAAGCTGGTTTACGACCGAATGATGTAGAATTCTTTGCAGTGGCATGACTGGCTGGGACAGTTACTGTTTTGTGCTGAGAAACCCGGCCTTCGAGCCCTTGGCGGGTGAAGCGACTGACTGTCCGAGACTGGGGAGGAGCGATACGCTGGACATCGCTGGCTTCAATATTGACGTCCCAACTCCTGTAGATATTAGTTATTAGAATTTGAACTCTGAGAACTTTTGAGAACTATAAATCACGTACTGTTGAAATCGGTTAAGCCAGGCCGTGGAGAATGTGGGAGGTGGCAAGAGAACTGATTGTTCTAGTTGACTTTTGACATCGTCGGCGGAAGGTAGACACTTATCACCGGTAACATTGCTGTCTTGGTTCGTATAGAGCAAATCATCAACGGTATGTGATTCGTTGGATATCCAGAGGGACAGTTTACTTAGTGACTCGGAAACGTCCGTGACTGAGGCTGGCATTTTGCTTTGTTTGTGAAATAATTGGCATCAATTAACCATAGGTCAATGGTTAATGTTAATTGAAGAATAGATTTT
The DNA here is from genome assembly GCA_003032515.1 of Huntiella decipiens. Classification (NCBI taxonomy): domain Eukaryota; kingdom Fungi; phylum Ascomycota; class Sordariomycetes; order Microascales; family Ceratocystidaceae; genus Huntiella; species Huntiella decipiens. The sequence goes on along the minus strand of NETU01000363.1, from coordinate 15,194 downwards.
TGGGAGAAAACCCGGTCAAAAATATACCGCGTGGGCGCGATAGAGACGGACCAAGATTGTTATGGAATGGATGCGATGATGGGCATTAATCATGCAGACCGATGATGTCAGTTTCTACTATAACAATGGATGAACAGCTTCATGGTGGGGTAGAGGTACCAGGGTGTAAAATAGAGTTCACAGTTGCAATTTAGAAGGATTGAAAATTAAAAAAGTTTGGCGCCACAACTTGTCGTTTGACAAGATAGGATACTGCAAGCGCAATTAGGCCATCTGTGGTAAATATACGCGCTAAGTGATTTGTTGAGCTTCAGATGATAAGTCAGGGACCAATGTTTTAGTGGGGTTTATGGCATGATGAATTTAATGAGCTCGATATGTACACAATAGAATGTACCTGAAGTTCTAGTTATGAGTAAAAGTGCCAGACCAAAATGAGTAAGAGTTACATTATAGGCGATATTCAGTCAGATATCAACATCACAAGTAGTTTGTTTTACGTCGTTGAAGGCATCGATACATTAAAAATCACACTTTGAAGGCACTGATACAATTGATGTGGTAAAGAATGGGAGCGACAATATATGGTCATGTTATTACAAAGCGAGACAATGGCGAATAAGGCGTAGCAGAAGGAGTTACAATATAAAATAGACTATTCCACAGGTTGACGCTTAAACGCGCAGAGACTTGGCAACGACGCTCTCAATAAGCTCCTCAGAGGGGAAGGACATCTCCTCAAGGCCCTGGGCGTAGGCAGTGGGAACATCGGCACCAGTTATCCGCTGGGCGGGGGCATCAAGGTAGTCGAAGCCGTACTCCATGGCGGTAGCCATGATCTCAGCGGCGACACCGTACATGGGGTAACCGGACTCGATGACAGCAAGGCGGTGGGTCTTCTTGATGGAGTTGATAATGGTCTCAGTGTCAAGGGGCTTGATGGAACGCAGGTTGATGACCTCAGCATTGACGCCGTACTTGGCAGCAAGCTTCTCGGCAGCGGCCATCGTCTGGCCGACGCAGCGAGAGTGGGAAACGAGGGTGATGTCGGTACCCTGGCGCTCGATCTTGGCCTTACCGAAGGGGATGACGAAGTCGCTCTTCTGGGCGGCCTCGGACATGGGGAAAGAAACACCGTACATCAGCTCGTTCTCGAGAACAACGACGGGGTTGGGGTCGCGGATAGCGGCCTTGAGAAGACCCTTGGCATCCTCGGCACTCCAGGGAGAAACGACCTTGAGACCGGGGATAGAGCCGTACCAGGCAGAGAAGTCCTGGGAGTGCTGGGCACCGACACCAGAGGCGAAACCGTTGGGACCACGGAAGGTGATGTTGCAGGGCTGGATACCACCGGACATGTACAGAACCTTGGCACCAGAGTTAGCGATCTGGTCAATGGCCTGCATGGCGAAGTTCCAGGTCATGAACTCGCACTACGAAACAAACATATAGTTGGTTAGCAAACGAACGAATGAGGTACTACAAGGAGGTAAAAAAAGTCGTAATGGTGAATGAATTTGCCGGGTTCCATGCATAAATGAATGTGTTGAATCGACAAGGACGGTGGTGTCGGGTGGTGACCTCCGATAGCAAAGGCCGGATAAACGAGAGATCGATAAAAAAGCCAGAAACAAACTGGCATACTCGGAGAAAAATAGGCCGAGAGTCGAGAGATTGGGGATATCGGACATTCCCACATAGGTAAATAGAATGAGATAAGGACGGTAGATACTTACAACGGGCTGGAGACCGGAAAGGGCGGCACCAATGGCAAGACCGGTGAAACCAGACTCGGTAATGGGAGTGTCAATGACACGCTTCTCGCCGAAGCGGTCCAAAAGACCCTTGGTGACCTTGTAGGCACCGTTGTATTGGGCAACCTCCTCACCAAGAACGAAGACCTTCTCGTTGGCCTCCATCTCCTCGACCATAGCCTCGTTCAGGGCATCTCTGACAGTGTAGGTCTTGACGCCAGTGGCCTCGGAGTAAGTGCGCGTCTGGGTGAAGGCAGGACGGGCGACTCTGGGAACGGCAGAGCGAGCGACGGCGGGACGGGCCAGAGTGGCCATACGGGAAGCAATGAAGCGCGACATGGTGGCGATGTGATTTTATGGACAAGGAAAGAAAAAGACAAGAAAAGAGGGTATTTTTAGGAAAACAAAAGATTCGGACGCCTAGACCCAAAGTTGCGGCTAGCACAATGAAAAAATGGGGAACAAGAAGGAGGGGATTTATCGTAGAAGAGCAGCAAAAATATGGAAATAGAAGAGGGACACAGGGTTGGTGCGGGTGCTATGGGAGTTGAAAAAAAGCGCTCTAGTTTGTAGCACCAAGCTCGGTCAGGTTCAACCGCCAGGTTCAAAAAATCCGGGCTCTAGCAATTGTCTGCCTTAACGATTGGCGGACCCCTCTTGATTTTTTCCCCTTGGCACTTGCTCTGGTTCAACGCCGTCTCTGGGGCAATTGACTTGTTTTTTTTTCACATTCTGCGTAGGAAGCTACTCTGTTTGTTGGATCATGTCCGTTTTGTATTGGTGCAAGTGTGAGGTTAATCTAGACGCTGTAGCGGCGCTTCAATGTTACTATTTTGGCTAATTTGTCGTTAAGAGGACGGAAGAAAGCATTGGCGCATCGTGCAACGGAGGCCAGATCCGTAATCGAAGAATGAAGGAATGATTTGTTGGGTTCTATCTGTTACATCATGGACAAATATGTGGACAAAAGTTCATGGTTGTTAATTCCGTCATCAAAACACTAGCTTAGCAATTGTTGAATATTATTTTTTTCACTGAAAGACCACGATGTTCTACGGCAATCGTCATCACTAGCATCACGAAAATTCAGGCATCTTCGCTTCGCCCTGCCGCTACACCTCTAAAAAGGCAACTGGCAGCCCCTTTGGCGAAATCCACCCAGCGTTCAGATTTTCGAGATAAGCTGCTTAGTCATTATCATATCGGGCGAATCAGGAGCGTAGAGAACCCGTGGTCCGCCATTTTTCTGTACCATGCACGGACTAGTCTCAATTAGGATATCGCTCTCAGGCTATCTGGGCATCAGTTCCATTGCTGCAGGTGTAGCCGCAGTACCCTAGTCGTTTTCGAGCAAATCTGATTACAATTCTGTAGCACACTCATCTATAGTGATAGGCTCGCATTGATGCCTGAGGTTGGAATTGCCATAAAGCCAGTTTTGACTGGACAGATTATGCCAAGCATTTTCCGTGGCACATCACGGAATCTAGATGTGAAGATATGTGAGTACATATGTAGATATATATGTACGTATGTATGTATGTATATGAATTACATTTCAAATCCATTGTAAGCTTATATGTTCATACATACAAATTTATTCATGTACAATGTGTTTGAATGACAATAAATATATTGCCAGTGCCTTATCTATATCCCCACCAAAAACAAACCAACACACCACACATAATCTATTACGTCGGCCATTTGTATGAACGAGCAGTCAAGGTTTGCGTGACTAGAAAGATCCAAACTATCCCTTGTTGTCCACGCCTTGGGCCATGCACATATCATAGTAGATCGCCTTCTTCTGCAATAGTTCGTCGTGAGTTCCAAGTTCCAGAATCTGGCCCGCACCAAAAACAGCAATGAGATCTGCATCCTTGATAGTCGACAATCTGTGTGCCACGGCCACAGTCGTGCGACCCATAGCTGCCTTATCAAGTGCTTTTTTGACAACCTGTTCTGATTCAGTATCCAAAGCCGAAGTGGCTTCATCAAGCAAGAGTAGACACGGCTTCCGAATAAGGGCACGCGCAATAGCAATACGCTGACGCTGCCCACCCGAGAAAGAAAAGCCAGATCTGCCGCATTCGGTCTCTAGACCCTCGGGCAATGAAGATACAAAGTCCCAAATATTGGCTTGCTTGCATGCTTCTATAACAGCATCATCCGTGAACTCAGTTCCCGTATTACCTAGCTTTATGTTCTCTCGAATAGAGCCCTGATACAAAACTGGTTCTTGTTGTACAATTGCGATTTGGGACCGATAGTGTTGCAAGTTTATGGATGCCGCATCCTGCGAGTTAAAGAGCAACTTGCCTGATGTTGGCAAGTAAAATTGTTCCAATAAACCAATCATTGTCGATTTGCCACACCCAGACGCACCCACAAACGCTATAAACATACCCGCTGGGATCTAGAAGAAGGTTAATTCGTGCTACGACAACAATAGGTATGTACAATATGCCCAGTGCTACTTACATCCAGACTGATGTTTTTCAAAACGGGGATACTCGGTCTCTGTGGGTAAGCGAATGCAACTTTATCAAAGCTCGCATCTGCTTTCTTGTCTACATTATCGTAGTCTCTGCGTGCCTCATCATCGGAAATGATTTTGGCGAGTCTGTCTCGAAGATTAAAGACATAATTAGCTGATATCTTGGCCTTGGTCATATCTGTGGTGGCGAACGTTTGTTAGTGGAACCAGGACCTTGTAACACGATAAATAAATAGCTTACTACTCGCAAAGGCGAAGACGCTTCCAGCTGCCTCTCCTGAAAAGAGAATTGTCATAAAGACAATGTAAAACTTGGTCGTTGAGTACTCCCCTGAGGCAATCAAACGACCGCCATACCTATTCAATAAGTTAGCAGTCAAGCCTTTGATATATTTGATTCTACTACGTACCAAAATCCCAGTGTCATTGCCTCAAAGGTCATAGATTGACTCATGGCATACCACATCATCATCCAAACAAAGTCTTTGCATGATTCTCGAGTGATACCTGCAAGTGCTTCTTCGTACCGCTTGATTACATCATTCTCTAGGGCCATACTCGAAACGGTGCGAATGGCCATGAAAGCCTCTGATGCCAAACCACTACTGGCAGCAAACTTCTGAGATGTACGCTTCTCAAGCAAGAACTCCAACTTCATCTTAGCGAGTCCTGCTAATGTTAACGGGAGGAGTGCTCCAAACAAAAGCACCAAACCAAGTTTCCAGCCTACTGCTAGAGCTAGAATAGTGCTGCCGATCACATTAGCAGCATTATATACTATGATGCCAATGTTGATAGACACCAGTTCTAAAATGTTAACTGGCTCCGTAGATAACCGCGAGACAAGTGCTCCTGTGCTGTGTTCGGGGTGATCAAAGTAGCTCATGTCTTGCCGGATGGTGTTGTCGAAGATCTCTTGGCGATAAGAGTACAGTATCGATTGGCCCATTAGACTACTCAACCAACCGATGCCGCCCCAGAGCAGGAAATTTATTATGGCGATAATGAAGAACATTAACGAAAAGAAGTCGGTGCGGTCTAAAATCTCATGCTCTGGTAAGGAAAGGGCCTCCATAACCTTGGCAAAAAGGACGGCAAGAGTTGGAAATGTTAAGCCTGCAATAACTGCAAGAATGCCTATGGCTGCTACAACAAGATGGAGATCGGATTGTTCTCTCAAAATAGTGAATACAACCTTCAGCAACCCAAACTGTTTAGCTTGTTCGCCAGAGGCAGGGTCGAGAGTACCAGCAACTTGTGGTTCGGCAGTATCCTCTCGTGAGATATTAACCGGCGATAGATCTTCTGACTTCTCCAAATCCAAATCACTAGCTTCATTGACACCCAGATCTTGGGCGTCGACGAGACGTTTGTAACCACCAGCGGCACAGATGAGCTCATCGTGTGTACCCTGCTCAAGAATTTTGCCGTTCGACATCACAACAATGTTGTCGGCCGTTTTAATTGTTGAGAGACGGTGGGCAATAACAATGAGGGTGCGGTTGGAAGCAACGTTGTTGAGAGCCTGTTGTACAACACTCTCGGCTGTAGGGTCAAGCGCGCTCGTAGCCTCATCTAACAACAGGATTTGAGGATCGGATATAATACTACGAGCAATTACGACTCGCTGCTTTTGCCCACCCGAAAGGGTAGCCCCACGTTCACCAAGAGGAGTGTCGTAACCTTGTGGCAGCTTCATAATGAAGTCATGGGCGAATGATTCTTTGCAAGCTTTTTCCACCAAATCTCTTTTCTCTTTGTCTGACTTATCGGCCCATTGAGTGCTGGCCAATCCATAAGCAACATTCTCGAAGATTGTGCCGCTGAATAACGTAGGTTCCTATACATTCGCCGTTAGCCTCCGTGTTACTGTCTTGCTGATGCACATAGACATCTACTTGACTTACCTGTTGAACGAGCCGTATATTGCTTCGTAACCATCCCAAATTCAAGTTTTCAATCGGCACGCCATCAAGCGTGATGCTGCCGCTTTCTATCTCGTACCATCGCTCAAGAAGCCCAACAATAGTGCTCTTACCCGATCCACTTGCACCAACTAAGGCCGTGGTCTTTCGACTTGGGATATTCAAAGTGAAGTTGGACAGAACTTTGATACCAGGGCGGCTAGGGTAAGCAAAACAAACATCTTGCAACTTGACTGTCCCTTCAATGCTGCTGGGCTTGATTCCCTCTTCTGATAGAGAATCTATTTCGGAGCGGCGATCAATGACCTGGAACATTTCTGCTGCAGCGGCAATCGATTTTGAGAGGGCTAAGAGATGGGGAATAAGCTGTGTCAAAGCCTGCGCCGCCATCACCACGGCAAAAATGACACTAGTTGTATGTATATGTTAGTTATCATGGGACTGATAAGCTCTAAATCATGAACAACTCACACGACGACCTTGCCAAGATCATATTCACCTCTGAGATATCCACGGATACCTTGCCAAAAGGCTAGCCCATACGCCCCTAAGACGAGAAAAAATTCAATGGAGTAAGCTACGGCCAAAGCCGGGTGCTTCTTCTTCGCTACAGGAACGGTTTTGTCGAGAATCGATTTAAACTTTTGGATCAAGACGGGGTGTGCCCAAAGTGCGTGCACCGTCCGAATAGTCGAAAAGCTCTCTTCTGCTACTGTCAGGGCTTGTGAAAATATCGACATCATTTGAGACTCGTATTTTGCGTCCACTGCTACACCAATACCAGTAACAATCAAGTTTACTGGGACGATCCCGATGAGCATCAGTGTCAATTTCCACTGTGACACAAGCGCAATTACAAATGCAGCAATCATTGTAGACAAAGCTTGGATTATCAGTCCCAACTTCTCAGCCAGTCCATTGTTGATATGGTTGCCATTTGTCGTGACCTTTGCTGACAGAGAGTTGCCCGGCTGGTCAAAGAAAGCAATTTCCTGTCTTAATGCCTGTCGAACGTAGTCCACGCGTACGGCTTTCGTCGTGCGAATAGCAGCGATGGATATTAAAGTCTTATAGATATCAGTATGTGCTCTTGGCGGTGAAGACAGTGAATAACTTACACTCCATATGTACACTAGACAAATACGGGCAATGAAAAGGTAGACAAAGTTCATGCTGACTCCGTTAATAATCTATTCTGGTCAATGCACATATTTTGAGTGTAACTTACGTGTTAGTTTGAATAGTGCTCTTGAAGTCATCACTATCAGAGCGTCCATTGGTGAAATCGTTGAAATCAGTCACAAAACGGCCCATAACCACCTCCACCAACGGCAACATTACACCAGATGCAATAGCTGCTACAAATGCTACACCATTGCACATCCAACCCAACTTATCCGTATATTTAAAAAGGCGCTAATATACACATATCAGTTCAGTGTATCTGGTGGACTTGATCATAGTGACTTACAAAGAAGTCCCGGATGGAGCCGTCTTCATTACTAGTAATGGTTTCATCATCACCGATATCCGGCTTGGTCGATCCGTCAGTGTCCGCCATAACGGATGTGTCTCGTCTCTAGATTGAAGGCTGCTCGAATATCCAGTTGGGTTAAAAAACAAAGAAATCGTAAGTTTGTCTTGAGTATGTCGGTATAAAAAGGTCACGTCAAAACATATGCTTGTATCTGAATACTAGTCATGAGTGAAGAATCGTTAAGCGATGGAAATTGAGACGCTATATATATCGGCACATAGAGTCATTATATATGTATTTCTAATCGGGCGTCAAGTATGATTACAATAGCCACAGCAGATGCATCTTCATCCTCGATGCCAAGTATGTATGTACATACATAAGTTCTACAAACAATATCTTGTCTACCAGGACGCTGTCCGCGGAATCCGAGCCCCCGTATTCCTTTAGTCATCAAGAGCCAGTTACCATCTGTCAGTGCCTTCCCTTTTCAGAATTAACACATTACAAAGGGGTAACCTTTTAATGTTTTGATGCACATAGAGATTTTAGAAGCCGGTGTCATTCGGGATTAAGTTTTAACTGTAACGGGCTATGTGCATAAATGGACTACATCCAAACAACTTGTCAAACATTGACCCGCGATGCCACTGCCAATTAGCCGATAAATATGCTTAATAATTTCCCATCCATTGTCTTAGGGGAAGGTGAATGCCGTTCCTTCGACATGAAAGACATGGCGCCTTTGCTGTGCTGGCAACTGATGGCACCTGCAAGGATATGTTGCCCTTCTAGTAATCTCGGATTCCGCGGGGGTCCGTGGCTCCGAATATCTAATGTAGAACACTATTGTAACACCTTGAAGATGTCTGCTCATTTTTTCAGTGCTGGATACCCAAGAACCCTCTATATCATTCATATTAGCTGTCACAATCCTCGCTAAATCTACGCTTGTAGATACATACGTTGAGAACATGTCAACTCCCTCAGATGACGCACGCCGCACACGAGCTGTAAGCTAAAACCACGATCACTGATTCCGGCGAAATAACATTTTCTGCCACAAATCCTGAAAGAATATGCCTACGAGCTATTCCTATGAAAGTTAATATCTAGTTCTTGGTAACTAACTATGGCATCCATCACTTTGCGATTTGTCAATTGTGTAGTGTGATCAATGCCGCGTGAGAAAGGTAAGAACATGTAACCCTCTCATATGTAATAACCCTTGCATTACTCTCAATCAAAGATCACAATATACGGTGATACTAGAGCCTCTAATAAACGAATAACACATACAACACACACAACATATGAGTGCTAACTGACCATTGAGTACATAGATCAAATGCGACAAAGAAATACCCTGTTCCAATTGCAGAATTTCAGCCCGCTCATGTAGTTCAACCGAGTTTAGTCAAAAGCCTCGTGAACACAGACAGCGGGTACTGATATCTGAACAATAGTATGTAAATTCACGTTGCTGTACAATCCCACCACTCATAGCTAATAATTACACGCCAAATAAGTGAGCGCAAGATTGATATGTTGGATGACCGTTTAGCTACGATCGAAGATCTCTTGCGCAAGGCCATACCGAAGTTCGAGCAATTATCTATTTCTCAAAGTGAAAGCCTCACTCCAGAACCGAGAAAAACCCAGTCATCTACACAGGGACATGCTGATGATTCCCCCGAAGATGCTTCTGCAGCCCAGAATGCTACAGAGTCCGAAGGAGAAGCAGCAACAGTGGCACATACCATTTTTGCAAATGAGTTCCTCGAAACTGCAAATCTGAATCTGCCCCAGAAGACAACAGACCCCGAAATACTGTCTGCTTTGAACAATTTACGTCAACTTGTAAATCTCAAAAATCCCGACGTTTCTCATCATGAAGTTAGATTCCCAAATCAGACAGCCATGCCCCCTGGTGGGCACAGAGAGCTTCCAATGCCACCGACGTCAGTTATTTTGGAGTGTTCCAAAATCAAAGGTTTGAACATCCGATCCTTCACCTCGTGGAACCATGCTAATATTCTAGCAGGGGATGATGAAGCGTCGTGTATGTTCAACTATGCGTGCTCTGTCATCCTCCCGTTCGATTTGTTTTCACACATGTGTCTTCGCTGGATTCACAACAAGGATGATTGTACGGTTACCGACTTAATCGCTATCAATTGCGGACTGTATTTCATTCTACTAGAGCAAGGCCATATATTGCCCCCGTCACAGGATCGAGATGAGGCTATCGCGAATCGCATCTTATGTCAGCGAAATCTTGATATATTGCTAGGTAGCTTGCCTTTATTTCTTCCTGCTACTCTAGAAATGATTCGTGCATTATCTCTCGGCGTAAGTAGAGTTCGAAACACTATGTGCCTAGATACTGTAATACTAACATATCGAAAGACCTTATACTCCGTTGACTGTTCACGTATGTCATTAGCTTGGCAGTTGACGGTGGCAGCAAGCCAGCTTGCACAAACATTGGGATACCATCGTATATCTGCCAAAAGACGGCAGTATCCTAACGCGGACTCATATGACGAAGAATTGATGTTTTGGCATATATACACGTTCGACAAGGCCCTGGCTCTGCGTTCTGGGAGAATGGCGACCATTCCCGAAGCAGCCATAACTATCCCTCGCCGTATCAAGAGCTCCAGAGTTGACTATTCATTAGTGGATATGTTCAATCTTTTGATCAGCCATGCTTCAGTACAAGACCGCATGTACCAGGAACTGTAAGCAAATCATGATGATGTATTTTCTTTCACTTCTCTTGAAAACAGCTAACTGAAGTGGAAACCAACTAGATACGGGCCATCCGCTTTAACGCGACCACGGGCGGACATCCAAAATAGCGCCCTTGACATCGCTAACGAGATCAAGATGATATCACGAACATCTGACAATATCGGCCAATGCATCAAAGAATCAAATCTTCCCAAAGAGAAGATCAAGGTTCTTACTATCATTTCCCGAATCAACGACGTTGGTCTCGCGGCCTCGTTGACTCTCGTTTACCGTGCCATGCCGCAATCACATTCGGGAGCTAGTAGATTTTGCGAAGAAGCCATCATCGCTGCGCGCCACACCATCAATATGCATCTCGAATGTCTTGCTATGATTGAATGTTACGACTATGTAATGGCAACATACGTTCATTGGTGAGATTGCCACATGATATTGTTAAATGTCAAACATCAACGCTAACGTAATTATAGGGCGGTGATGATGATGCCATTTGCGCCATTCTTTGTTCTCATATCTCACGTCATCGAGTCCCTTCAAGTTGAAGACCTAGAACTTCTCGATAAATTTGTAACCACGCTGGAGTTTACTTGCCCCTTTTCCGAATCAATTCGGAAGTTGCACACATTATGCCAAGTGATGTGTAACATTGCCAGGCTTTATCTTGGGGCTAAAGTGAAGACTCAAGTTAATCAATCGTTTAATCAGATAGGCGATGAGTTTGAGATGTATCTTGGACAACTTGGGTTTATGGCCACTGATCAGTTACATGAACAACCCACCAGCCAGATTGACGCCCAGTCAATTCTTAATTTTCCAGGGCCCCTTCATTTTGAAGCAATTCAGCTAGGGGAATGGTATTCAAGTAATCAGTACATGTCGGGGTTGCTTGAAGAGGGTGCTCCTAACCTGAATCCAGAATAAAAGAACAGATTTTCTATAAATGCGAGTCTAAGGGGGAACAAGAAATATATGTATTTGAAAAGCTACTTGTCATGTCATTTACAAAGTTGGCATACTTGGGTCATACTGTGTGTACTGCTCATCGTCTGAACTTTCGCATACTACTTGTGCCTCTGATATCGGGCCATCCGGTTCTTGATTGGGCATGCCGGATTGGGTGCTAGGCGTATTGGCTACATTAACCAATGACCGAGTAGGGTTGAGCGACTTTTTAAATCCACTCTTCTTGAATCCTCCGCTCGAGGCATCGGCTGTCGACGGTTTATTCGTCGTCTCCAGCGTTACTATGCCGTCAAGTTTAGCCTCAGCCCTTCGTGCACGGTCAATGGCCACAGGGTTCTTCACCATAGCTTTCATATCCTTCATTCGTTGGCGGTGGCTATGGTCATATCCACTGAGGTGAGCCTCATAATCAGTAACGCGATGATACGCCTTTGAGCAGAGATCGCAGCGGTATGATAACAGACGGTCTTTGCCCGTGTTATTGTTGAGCGCTGATGCAGACTGGTATTGTGTCAATTAGTCGGGATTCAATGGCTATATAACCTAGGTTGAGGTACTAACAGAAGACATGTTGTAACGATTGGATTAAATTTACCTACAGTTGAATTTAATTGAATGCAATCAGAAATGTACACATGTAGTTAGCAATGACGTCGTAGGAATTGTTACACTAGCCTTACCAACTTTATCCAAGGTTTTCACGGTCGACGTATAAAATCCCAGCTAATAATGGACTGTAATCATTTAAATGTGGGGCCAGGGCACTGGGCTATATCCTATTTGGGGCAGAAGCTGTTAAATATTGTTTGGACATACCGACATTGGTTGGGCATCTTGTGTTAGGCGTTATCCATCATTTTCAACACGAATTCCATTCAACATCATCAAAAGATTTCAAGAGTTACTCGGAAATCGCCCACATGCCGCGGTCTTCCAGGTCTTCACGGTCTACGCGACCTTCAAAGTCTCCGTTCTCATTCTACAACCTGAGTACTGAAACTTTAGCGTCCATGGTATGGGTTGACCCAGCACCAATGCCATTGTCAGAGCCAATTTTGGAAGAGGCAGAAGAGGAATCTAACGCTAGTGATCACAATGCTGTGGCTCCCAACTTGGATGTTGAAAAAGAGCTTCCTGCGATTCCGGTATCAGTGGTGGCACACGAAACAAGACAGAGCTTGGTGTACTATTGTGAGTAACCAGGTGTGTGACTTTCATTTCTCTTTGTACTAACTTCTAAAAAGTGAATCGTGCCCAACGGTACTCTAGTTACTCATTTGCCGTGTTCATGTCGATTCACTTTGCCAACACAGGAATAATACCCTTTCTCGCCAAAACTGTTCCAGCATCGGAAACATACCTACTCCAAGCAAGAGAGCTGTACCAAACTCCAATAACCGAGCCGCTTCTTATCGGTATCCCGATCATAGCACATATAGGGTCTGGTATCGCCTTACGTTTTGCTCGTCGCGCACAAAACTTGCAGCGGTATGGCGGTGAAGCCCCGGAGATTGGCTCTGGGTCTAGACGACACAAGGCGAATGTTTGGCCTTCCCTCAGCTGGATATCGGTGTCTGGCTATTGCCTTGCGGGTATGGTAGGAGTTCATGTTGGAGTGAACCGCATCTTGCCATTGCTTGTCGATGGTGACAGTTCCAGCATTGGGCTTGGATTTGTGTCCCATACCTTTGCAAAGTATCCCAAAGCCTCGTGGGTAGTTTATAGCAGTCTTGTTGCAACTGCATGTGGGCATATCGTATGGGGTTCCGCCAAATGGCTCGGGTTTGCGCCAGCCAACATGGGATGGAAGGGTAAGGGTAATCCACTACAAGAAGGGCGCGGACACAAAAATAAGAAGAGAGTGTGGAAGGCTCTCCACATCGTAAGTATAGGGACAACTGTATTCTGGGTTTGTGGTGGCCTAGAAGTTGTGGCACAGGGAGGTCTCGCTGTAGGATGGCTCGAGAAAGGGTACAACAATCTTCTGGGTACTATCGGGTTATAATCCGAATAATACACAATAAGATCAAACTAACCACTTGTTGGATGGTGATTGTGACACCGGAACCATTGCGGGAATAGCATATATTGTGAATCTTGACTACATGTTTTTGTCATATCTGTCACTCTCATGAGAATTGATTGCATGTTGGATGTCTGTAGTATGCCACCGTTTTTGGTATGTAATAACGATGAAATCCCTTCGGCCAACTCAAACCAAGTAGCATCACTTATTTATTACCAGCCCTGTGGATCCGTGTTCACCCGTCTCAACCTGATTTCAATTAGTTCAATGTTCTATCAGAGAGCGGAGAATGAATGTGTAGAAAACAGTCCAGCTGATGTGCTATCCGCGAACATTAAACACGAAGACAGAACCACAACGATAGGACCTATCAGCATTAAAACTACAGTGATAATTTCAGACATTGCTGCTACCAGTAGGCCCTCATTATCAAACTTTCGGTATAAAAGCACAAGGCGGATCTACATTGTGAAAAAATGTTATATCCGCTTCTGTCGGGTATATTTTTCTTACATGTCATGGCCCCAAAGATTACGTTTTGTAAATATGTACACCACGGCGTTTTGGGGCCCAAAAATTCTGAAGATAAATCAGAGAAGTTACAACGATCACTATTATTCATCTTGACGAGGTTATATCGCCCTACTTGCTATACTAAAAATGAGGAGATGGACTTGGTGCCGGTGCGGTTTTCTACAGGTGGTTTCCATAAGCTATGCTTCGCGGAGGTCATGTATGGCATTTTGAGGAAGGTGAAAGTTTTGGGTACATCTGTATGCACACACAATGACGTCATTTTACATAGAACCAATCTCTCGTCAGCTCTGGTTGGGCGTAGCCCAAAACCCCCTGAATTTGTGACTGTCTCTTAATCCACTGTGTATGTCAGCCCACGTCAGCAGGAATATACACATATGGAAGATCATTGACGCAGATAGCCTCAAATAAACGCTGGGTGTGAGTGTGGGTGTTTTATGGCCACATCGACGGGGCGAAAAGGTAGGATTGAAACCAGTAACGTGGGGCTCCGTCGGGAGAGGGCTGGGTACAATTGTAGGCATGAACAAATAGATAGTCCCAAGCTCATCAAGATTAAAGGTTCTGCAGTTGTCTCATGGAATGCCTCCATCGACATTTTGTTTCCTGAAATCTCTACGACTCTTGTCTGCACCAACTCACAAGTCGCAATATCTTCAAAATGGGGTTCCATCGATACCCTTGGCATCTTCAACCAGGTCGGGAATCTATTGGTTTTATGAACCGAGAACAATCCAATGAATATTGTGAGCACACCCAATAGTATTTGCGCAACGGGGAATATCAAACACCGAGTTGGATCAGAATGTTGCTCGGTCGATAGCTTGTTTGACAACATCAGATACTAACTACCTACAGGGCAAAACGAAGACTTTGCCCCTATAATGGACACGAGAGTGATCAACGATGAGACGGGAAATGCACAAGAGAAAGAATATCGATTTACTCACCGGAAGATCACGCGAGCTGGCTCCCCTAGCATGAGCTTCAAGATACGCGGGCCACTTGGGCCGTTGTCGTACAACCGTCAACCGTTAAACCAACCGCAAGCACAAATCCGAATAGTTACACTACTTCCTGGAGCGGGACTAGAACCACTACGATGTTCTATGTCTGTTCACAATTTCCCGTCTGGTACGGGTAAATACACGTGTCTCTCGTATGTATGGGGCACCCCAAATGGTACATATCCCATGTACCTTGATTCCGGCATTATCGGCATCACTGAGAATCTCATGGCTGCATTATGGCACAT
>NETU01000360.1:61446-89619 GCA_003032515.1 Huntiella decipiens | reverse complement strand
ACCCCTTCCCCGGCACCAAAGCCTCCCCAGCAACTCCCTCTTCCTCCTCCCCAAATAAATCAAGTAACTCCCCCGGTCTAATGACTCTTCCATCGTCAACAACTACGGCTGACTCGTTAGGCATGCGGACTACAGGTTTACCACGTCGATTGATTTGGAGACCGGCGGCTGCGACGCGAGACATGGGAACGGCGTCTTCGGCTTTATCTTTTTCGAGGGTGAGCGCACACATGTATTCGGGGAAGAGCCATGGTAAGGAGATTAACGGCATGTTAGATGGGCCTGGAGAATAGCCACCGGCAGAAAGTTCTGTTAATGCTGTTGACACTTGCGAGGCGGTGACTTGGTACATTGCCACAAGCAGGTCTTTGATGCCGTCAAAGTTGGCAACTCCACCTGACTTCTCAATACAAAGTTCCCTAAAGACACGTTTCAACACGGCTACTTCAGTGCCGATGCGTTCTTGGAGTTTATACCCCGTGCCAACGCGTGGTCTGCTAAGAACAAAGGTAGTCCACATTTCAAACTCGGTGTCAATCTCAAACTGCACCATTAACCTCCTCATCTCCAGGTCATAATCGGCCTTGATCTTGGTAGCAGTCTCTAGTAGCTCGTCGGATACCTTGATGGATAAGATGCCAGCGTACATGGGCTTTGTGTAGAATGGGCTGAACTCGACTTTTTGGACACAGTCGTAGATTATGCCGAGAGGCTTCTTGGAGTGATATTGTTGGCCGTGTCGTTTTTCCATGTAGTGGGGCCATCGGGTGGGGTTCAGATGGGGAGGCATTACAGCTGGTTGACCTGTTTTGATATAGTCTACCGCTTTTGAATGTAACTGAGATAGTTCAAGACCTAAAGAAAGTTAGTTCTCCATATACCCATCAACTCAAGTATCCAAAAAACTTACACTCTCTACTCTGCGCCCCTTTCTGATCCGCCCAAGCCAAATGAGCATGCGCAATAATAGGCAACACATCACTCCGTAGATACTTCACAAAGAAAAACTGCATATGCCTCGTCGTAATAGCCACTCTCGTCTCCACCGAATCCCCCGGACAACTCGGCATAGGATGCTGATTCCACACCGGCGGAATCAAACTCTGATCCCAAATAACAAAGAAGTCATCTCCATCAAGATCACCACCTGCCAACATGGAAGGCACGTCTCTGTCGCCTGTGGACGGGAATACAACCACGTTGGTTAGATGGTATAAAGCTGGTACATCAACGGCCTGGACAACGCGGATGTCGCCGGGGTGGAGGGAAGGGTTTCTACCGACGATGCAGATTCCGGTTATGGTGGTGTAACTTCCTGGTTTCTCAGGGTCTGGAATCCGTACAAAGATCTGCGGAAGTGTAGAGACATCCTTTGTATTATTCCCGAAATGTGAAGAGTCCTGTCCACGTAGATACTCGCCTTCATCAACACAGCCCAACAGAAACGCTCCCTGCGGTACAACGATCCGCGCCTTCTCTTTAAGTAACTTAAGTGACCATGTCCTCCAAAGACTCATCACCGACATGACAAACGGTTCCTCGGATCCTTTCTTCATATATCCCGCCCTCACCATATCGGCAATTTGCAAGGTAATTGCATTCTCGTCGATATATTGAGATAACAAGGTGACAGCGGTAGAAGCATCAGTCATTGCTTTTTCAAAATCTTGAAGTTGTTTGTAAAGAAGATTTGTAAAGGCTGAGTCTGGGACACCGAGACTTGATAGCACGAGGATTGTCTGCCGGTTTAAAGTGGCGATGGCGAATTGAGAAACTCGAATGATTTCCAACCCGTTGAATTGTGATTGGAACTTCTCCTGGCTTTTCCGGATATGTACCTCCCGACCAGCAGCGTCATCGGATACCACGAGAATCCCTTTACACCCGCCCATTCGGAACTGATAAGCTGCAGGAATAGGTTCCCCAGGCATAGTAAACAAGTCCATCTCTTCCATAACCAACGACGCCAAGAAACTAGAAATCTTGCCCACGCCATCGGTGAAACAGAAGCCATTCCGTTGGATATCGGGAATCTTGACGATTGACGGGACACTTACACCCCTGATAGCCCTGGTAGTAGAGAAACATTGTCCCAGCCTTGCAGCTCTCTTGGCCACGTTTTGAATGGTACTGAAATCTCCCATCCAGTCTCGAATCATATCGGCCGTTAACTCGGGTGTATCGGCAAAGAAATATGCTCCGCCTTCACGCATCTGGGAGTTTCCACAGGCAAGGAACTTGAAGACTCGATCTCCAATCTGTATACCATTTTTAAGAACCTCGAAAATCCGATAATATACCGCATCATGTTGGTCGCCGTTGGCACCACTTGAGATTCTCCCATTGAGTAACTCATCACTGAATTGCACACGAAGGAAACGGTCGTGATGTTCCCGGTACTTTCTTAGAACTCGATTGGTACTTTCCACGGCGGGGGTTTGGTAGTAGACTGTTGTAGGTGTGATTACTGCTTTGCGCATAAGAGCACAGTAATAGGGGATTCTACCGCCTAGGACGGGAGTGAAACTGTGCATGTTGAGGGCATCGGGTGCTAACAAGGCCATGGGGTCTTGGATTAAGGGGATTCCTTTAGGCTGGTTACTTCTGTCAAGATAGTCGGATGCGTTCTCCAGTAACAATCTAGCCTCATTGATAGGCTTAGATGCAAGAGCATTAATGAACTCTTTCGAGATAGAATGCTCCTCAAAAACACACTTTGTAAGACAAACCTCCAACTGATATCTCACGGACCAATCCAATTGACAATGGCCCATCATCTCTTCAAGAGTCTGTTTCCGCTGTGAATGATGTCCATCACCACCATCCAAACCTTCCCAAACTCTATTAACAAAAGCCGGGACAACAGAAAGGTCCTCTTCCTCTTCAACCATGGGAAGATTGAAATCTCTCAAGGCAATCAAAGTCTCTTCCGGATTCGGGATATTTTCAACTGCTAGTCGGAGAGTTCGCCATTTTCCAAGGTCGATGTAATCCTTAGACGGGCTGTTAAAAAGGAATGATAGCGGCCCGATGAAATCCGGGTCTCCCCCGATATTCACAAGACGTTTCCAGTTATCTCGTTCTCGCCTTTCATCTCTAGTTCTGAATTCTCTTCGGTTAGGCGGTCTACTTGCCGGATCAACGGGGCTGAATCTGTAATAAGGAGGCGGACAATGCATGGATAATCGTAGATAGCCAGATTCTGTCTCGGTAGGCCCAACATAATATAACTCATCCAAGTTATCAAAGTCGATAAGCGCCTTATAAGCCGTTTTCTTCGCCTCATTGGATATTCCAAAGAACACGCGTACTTGTCGGCGATCAAGATCTACCTCCATTTCCTGCTTGAGATCGATATCTTGTGGGTCTGAAATTAGACTTCTCATGGCCATGAAGGAGGTTGATCCCGTCATGATGCCCAGGGTTATAGAGACAAGAGATAATCGGAGAATGCTAGGATACGTCATGGCAGGGTCTGCGGTACTTCTGATTCGTCTGGTGAAGTAAGGAAGAGGTTGCTTTGGTTCATCAATTATCCATTCGCGAATGGATAGACCCACCCAACAGGTTTCATTCCCAGGGTAACCTGCGCGAATAGGAAGAGTACCTTGACTCCAAAAGTCAACGCTAGGTAATCCACGCTCCCCATATAAGACGTCGAAACGATGAACGATAGTAGGATGTGGTCCTGGTGTCTGGACATTATGAATAGAGACATTTATGATTCGACCACCAAACTGGGCAAGTTGTCGGAGAAGTGAAGCTTGAGATATACTCAAAGGAACGTCATGAACAGTAAGTAACAAAGAACGAAAGGTCTTCCATGACGTATTAGAAGTGATATTTTGAGATTGTGGTGGTTGAAGAGGACGAGGTCTGCGACGACGAGGACGGTTCTTGGACATTGTAGTAATCAAGATAAGTATAACCAAGAAACAAAGATGATCATATCTCAAAGCTAAGAAAAGCAAAGATGCCCAAGAAATGGACAGCACAAGAAGACTTTGATCAAGCCTCTTGTTCCACTCACCTAGCAATACAAATATCCGATCTGACAATCCATTTCTCTCCTTTGGTAACAGCCCGTCCTTCATGCTACAAACCAAACAAGTTAGTGTTAGTCTCATAAAACTAAAGACGAAAAGAAACAAACTCACCAACATGCAATCATCCCCATGCTTATGTAACAACACCATTCCCGTCTCCGGCGCCACAGCAATTTCTTCACTCTTTACCCGTCTATCATGTGGGAAGAAGACTGTCTCGCCACCTTGACATCCTTCATCTGTGCTTGTCAGATATAAAAGTAACGTCCATGTAGTCCTAGCCGGGACTGGTTTCCCATCGACTTTGACGTCGACATTGTTCCAATCGTCGTCTTGTTTGTTAGTTTTGTAGATGGCCTGAATGACTGTATAGGAAACTTACAATGGGCATCAAAGTATTGACCTGACGTGTATCGGTAGACCCTAATTCTTGGGTTCAAGCCGATAGGTTCACCGCCCCTGGAATCATTATCATCAGTCATCTAAATAGCCTCCAAATAAGCTCATAAACTCACCATAACCCTTTAACATCTTCATTCTTCAAAGCCTCTTCAAGTCCCGTCTCCTTCCAAAGTCTCCCAGCAAAAACGTCATCCCAGACTTCAAAGCGATCATTAACTCTCCTCGCCATTCCCTTCGCCGGCTTCTCCGGCGTGGTAATCATTGGTAACGTTTTCAAAAACGAAACATAATCGCGACATAAATTCTTGGGAAAGAAGTTTCGTAGTAAAACCACCTTGTCAGGAAGTGTAGATAGCGGTGTTGGCTCTAAATCGACCACTGGCAAAGTCGGTTTAAACTGTGGCCAATTTGGTGGGGAGTTCACCGGCGCTTTCACCGCAGAAGCTGTTGTCGTCGTCTTTCCTTTTTTTGCCATTTTGAGATGAATAACGACGTTTGTAATTGTCGTCTATTGTCGTCTATCTAGACCAACCAACGTAACCAAACTACCTACCCCACCATGGTCACACAGCTTATTTTGCAACCCACCCCCTGTCCTGAAAACATGCTCCCTTCTCTGTGAAAATCAAGAATCATGACCATGACCGTATAACACGACCACCAGACAATCAGAATGACGGGCCTTCCGAACCCCCACCAAACACCTTCCGAAACAAGGGTGAAAACACAAGCAACTCTTTTCATCACCGGCTCTTCATTAATCGCCTTTTCAATATTTCTCACCCGCTCAAAAGTCTTATCTAGAAGAATCTCTTCAGTACCGACCTTCTACCCATCAAATGCCCACTTGATTTACCCACAACGACTACATTTAGCCGCAGAAAGGGCAGCTGCGGGATTACCTGCTTATGGAGGGGGGGATATTTCCAAAGTTAAAATGGTGAAGGGGACTGGTGACGATGGGACTTTCCTAGAGGGTATGGTTAAACCGTTTTTGGTTTTGAAACCCTTGTTGCCTTTAAAGGTAGGAGATTGGCTTGCTAGTGTTGGAAAGACAACGTTGGAGACATCATCGGAAACATTAAGCAAACCTATTGTCCCAGTTTCTTCCATCTCTACACAAGACACTTTCTCCCCTTCACAGACATCATCAGGTCCATTCCCTCACGCGCTATCAACAATGCACCTCTTAACAATCCCATCTACAATCCATCCAACCCTAGCCCGTCTCCAGTCTTCTCCTGGTCAACTTGCGGCCGAAGCCTTTAGTCTAGCAACACTCAACGTCATAGCCTTTTCCATTTTCTTCGCGGCTGGAACATTCATCACGTTGGACATTTCTCATCCTCGCGACTTTAAATGGTTTGCTCGAAGAAGCCTTATGAAACCTACCACGGCCGAAGAAGATATCGCAGCTGAGGAGGAATTAGAAAGCATGGCTAGGGATTTCCTTTTAAAAATGGGAGTCACGGTAGAACAAGAACAACAAACGTCTTAATATCCATGAATTCCACTAAAACCCAGGCCTCTTTACAGTGCCATCTAGACTTCCCCTCTTTCCCCAATTTCTAGGTTGTCTCTTCAAAAAAGCTCCTACAGCACCTAGATATCCTTCATGTCGTAAGAAGTATGCTTGTTTCTCCCCCTTACTCCAAAATTTAATAGCGTAGCTTAGTGTGTTGATTGTTTGACGATGGCCACGGATGAAACTACCACCAAAGTAGATATGTGACAGATTATGAATTTGGGACTGGAGATAGGCGAGTTGTCCGATATTGTTGGATATGGCGTATAACAAAGACCGAGAAACATCGTTGGAAGAGAATTGTCCTGCTGCTGGGTCACCACCATCCTCGGCTGCCTCTTCTGCTTGTCTCTTCATGCGGAATACCTTGCCAAAGGAACTCGCTATAGTGGTACTCTTCAATCCAATCTTGCCATAATCTGTTCCATAGATATCCCCAACAAGCATATCAACATTTGCATTATCTCCTTCATCAGCCATAGCTAGCATATCGTCAAAGGTTCGAGCTCCTGTCATTAGAGATAGTAAGCCCCAAAGAGTGCCTCCACCTAGTGACGTGCCTCCAACTCGTTCGTATTGTCGTGGACCGGATACCTTGAGGAAAGATACTCCAGATCCAATGTTGATTAGTAGATATGGGTATATGTTTTCGGCGGGTTCGACGTATTCCATGGGGTCAGTTTCACTATATGTGAAGACTTCCCTTGGGATTTCTGTAATGAAGAAGTCAAGACCTAAGACAAGCTGATGTTAGTACAATCTTGGTAACTCTCAGGCTCAGAGACCAACATACCTATAATCAAACATTCCATCTCATCCTCTCTAACAACATCAACACCACCAAGAGCCTTCTTTATCCTTTCATAATACTTATAAGCTCCTCCACCTGTAGCCATAACAATCAAGTCTCTCGGTTTAGACCCATTAAGCACCAACTGTTCCTCCTTAATCCTCACCATAAACTCAATACACTCATCAATCTTATCCGTCTCAAAGTTCAAAAAATTCAATCTCCCACCAGAATCCTCAGATTCACAAGGCTCCCGTGTGAAATACACCAACTTGGCAAGTGACCCTCCAACCTAAATGACGTCAGTGTACATATCCCGCGCACGGCCAACCCGGCAATCGCAAAAAACAGCACCGGCGTGGCTTCAATCAAGAACATACGTCAATTGCAATATGGCTAACCACGGCTGTGTGATTTGGTAGTCGGATATCACTTGTCTCTCGGCGACTAGGGGACCCACTGGATGGGCCACTAGATGGAGACTTGGGGTCACCGGAGTCGACGATAAAGGCGCCTTCGACGTTGATTCGGACGGCGCCGGGGCGGGTTATGGTGGTGTCAATTTGACGGGTATCTTGTGATGTTGATGTACGAGTCCATCTTCTTGAAGGGCCGGTTGTTGTTTTAGCTGGAGACTCTTCTGATGTCGAGATTTGTGGGAATGGAATGGTTTCTGGAGCGTCGGAAGACATGATGATGATGTTTTGTTGGGGTATATGCGGAATCTGTTGAGTGGTAGGTATCCGTCTTGTCGTGTCGATGATATCAAATATCTTGAAACAAAAACGCAAGTATGTACTATGGTCTATCCAGACACACAAACTGTATCTACATATTATACACAGAACAACAATAATAACCCCACAGCTCAACACAAAGCAAATCAGTCAGCGCCGTAAACGGTCAGACTGCAAATTTAGTGTCCACGCTAACGACAGGGGGAGCTTCAACCACCAAGACCGATTGACCTTTTTGATTATAGATTGATAAGGAAATAACAATGTTTAAAGTGTGAAAACTTCTTTTTTTTTTTTTTTGGCGGGGAGCGTTTTTTAAAGAAGAATTTTCGCTGACATGACACACGGATGAAGACTGGGTGGCGACAAGACGGATGATTTTCTTGGTTTCACTTTTATCAGAGTCGGAGATAGATGATAACCACGGTTCACGCACGGGTCGTTGTACAGATCAGAGCATTAAAAGTAAGCAATAGTCAGTCTGCGTCAGATACTCCTTGGTTCACAAATCACAAATGCGCATTCACATAATCGTGCGTGTTAGCGATCACCATTGTTATCGATAAGGTATAGGATTTAATCAGGAACCGAGGTCTCTACTTACCCGACAAGTATAAATTGGAGATCAACAAGGTTACATTTATCAACTGTCAGGTTAAAACATGTGACGTCGTAATCGCATAAGGCATCAATGATGCAATCCCGAGAAAAATGACAAAATACAAATAGTATATATATATATATATACGTAGTGGATAATCTAATTAAGCAGTCTTTCCTTCTTCATCACCACTTCTTCTTTCTCGTAAATCTTTCAAGCATGGTGCGTGAAAGATTTCCCCTGTAAAGGCTAGATAAACAGTTTTACTAGCCACGACTATCCATAGAGCGACGACAGATAGTGATAGAATCATGGTGAGTACTTTGAAAAAGGTCGAGTCTAAAGTGGAAGCTAACTGTCCAGTACAAGTAGCCAACACACCAATAGGGAATGTAAAGCCCCACCAACCCATATTGAAGGGGAACTTCTTAGTGAGAAGAATACTTAACAAGGCGTTAATCAACACCAACAGACCAAATCCCCAGGTGAGTAATCCAAGGAATAAGCCCACAAGGTAAAAGAATCGACCTGCCAACATGGACCCATCAACCTCTTCAAAGGTCAAGATATCTCTAAACAGTCCAGTCTTGGGAAAGACCCTCATAGCTTCCACACCAAGCTTCTGAATTCCGAAACCTCCTTGTCCAAGAGGACCAACGGGGAGAAACACAGATACAATAAGTTCTCTAGAAGGCAAGGAATGAACGGTCAAACGATGGAAGTATAAGGCGATAATCACCATGCTAAAGGACATTCCCATGCCCCATAAGACATAGCTAGTGATGATTGTGACTTGCGATTGCATAGGGTATGGAAGGATTGAAGAGACAAGTGCACCGGTAGATGCCACGACTACCACGGGGACAATAGGAAGAAGGATACCACCGGTTATGCTGTTGAGACCGGGTTTGTGAAAGTGCATCCTGAATTGTTGTTAGTTGATTACTTCATGACATCATGATGGGAAAACTTACATCACAAACGGGATTAAACAACATGTACAAACGGCCAGTACAACGTTAATCCAAAACAAAGCCCAAGCAAGATATGCAACCCAGACACCCCATCCTCTACAGCTCAAAACCAACATATTAATAATCGTCGACAAGCCCATTGGGAAAGTACCCAAGAACAAGCTCTGTACTGGATGCATGACCATAGCCGACCAAATCTCGGGATACAAAGTAAACCTCACCACACAAACGGCGGTGAAACTCAAGAACAAAATAATATTCAAGGCAAAGAAACACCATGAGATAACCGTCACCCAAAACGCGGTATAAGGCAACTGATGTAACAAAATCGAAACAATTCCCGTCCCCATAGTCGCCGCAAACCAACTCGGTGTGAAATTCCTAACTACCCGTCTCCAACCTGTAGATTCAACAGTCGTAGTACAAGAGGATGTCAAAGGGTCATCTACCGGTCTAGGAACCATTCTACCACAAGGTAAGCGGATCATAGACGGGACCGGAGATATCCGAGGACTAGGGGTAGGACATATAGCATCGGGTGAGTTGGCATTCACTGGGAATGCTGTAGTTGTCTCAGCGATTGTGTCTGCTGTTGTTGATAATCGATCTTGTGTCATTTTGAAGACTGAATTATAAATGAGAGATGAAATGTTGCGATACAAAGAAAAGTAAAGGATTTTTTCGAGGTTTAAAACTAAAGTTATCCTCAATCCCTGTTGTAATCGATAAGCCGCCTTGACGATATAAAAAAAGTTCAAGTCATTCAAATGACTCTATTCATGACGACTTGAGCGTGTTTCTAAGCTAGTCATGAAAAAAATCAACCATGTGACGAGATCATTCATACTGCTAGTTAGTTTAACCCTGGTTGCCCGGTTAACCCTACTCATGACCTAATCACGAATGTGCCTTGTCCAGCTAACTTCTTTTGTGAAAAAGTCATGATAATTTTCTACTATTAATAAATCTAAATAAGTTGCCTTATTGCTTCATCCAAACAAAACCCTACCAACCCTTCGTAAAAAATCTCGTCTACTTCTTTCCCATCTAGAAATCACAAGACTATCAGCTCGTTCAAGAAGCCAATCAAGACCCTCCAACATATCCTTTTCTGCCTTTTTCGCCTCTTCTAGGTCCGGAGCAATTAACCAGAATGTATGTGGGAAATGCGAGATGATGTTTAGTCGCATCTCTCGACTATGTTGTCTGAGCATATGTGCATAACAGATTCCATCTCCATACATTGCATCGTTGGTGGTTATTTGGAGATAAGTAGGTGGCATGACTTCCCATTTTGCAGACGGCATTTCAATGGGCATTAGATCTAGATAATCTCTAGGTGCTTGTCTTGTCATATCTCCCGAGATAGATGAGAAGAATGCCGGGTTTGCTGTGGTATGAAGATGTCGAACTGAAGGTGGTAAATACTCTGGTCCACTCCAAATGTCAGATGTAACAGGACATCTCAACATGACACCATGAACAAGACCAGCCAAATCAAAAGCCACCAAGGAAGCAAGTTGTCCACCAGATGAACTTCCATGTAGAATAACTCGACATTTGCCCAGACTATTAATCACCCAACGAACTGCATCAATGCAATCTGCCAAACAGATTGGTGCAGAATACTCTGGCATAAGCCTATAAGAAACAGAGTATACTGAACGACCTTCCCCAACTAACAAGCGACATTGAACCTCTTCACTCTCTGCGTCACCAATCCATAATCCACCTCCATGTAGATAAATCACAACCACATCCGGGGTTCCCAAGTCCATTTTCCGTGAATACCTCGAAACCGGTATTTTTGCTCCATCAACACTAGAAACCGCCTCAAACCGTTTCTTATCGATTCCTCTTGAAAGATGACCATAAGTCTCATGACTTCCTAATAATCTGGAATTCAAAGCCTTGCAAGTCTCCCTATATCTCAATTTGTTCCCTCTGGTGATAATAGGGTCATGTTTATGTTGTTTATGTGGCGGTGAATAATTCGAGTCTGGCTTTAACGAATCGATTTCAGAATCTTGTCCTACTTCCGTGGTAGATTGACTAGCATGTGTAGATTCAGATATAGACACGGAAACCGAATTTCGTGATCTAACATTATCGAAAGATGTCCAAGAAGTTGAAGGACACGGACATGATTTAAGCTGAAGATGCTCTATTTGTGAAGGAGATGGGTTAACGAGTAATGATGGAAGCTCAATAGATGTCATTTTGTAATATATGTAAAGAATATAACAAACAAAACGAAAACCATTCGGTAAAAAGACTGGTCATGTCAATATACATATATATATATGCAGTTTGACCAGCCTACAACAATGATGGCCCAACCTTACTTGCCAAGATCCTAGCCAACATGCCTGATGCTACCAATCCGTTGGGATCAGGCCTTCATGCTTCGAGGGAATAATAGCCTGGATTTACTGTTGGTGCATGATGACAGCATACAGATGTGCTTTGACCTGACTAGGATGATTGATGATGATTTTTTGGGATTTCAGGTGATGATTAAGGGAGTAGCCATTCATAGAGTATAACAACATACAACATAGAATGTACACGCAACATCACGCACAGATGCGTTCTCTCATACATACAAACCAAATGCTTTCAAAATTCCCTGCCCTATACTTATCAACAAGGTTACTAGGTTACTACTTGCCAAGTGATTTACCACTACTACCATTGTAATCATCACTTGAACAATGTAAATCAAGAGATATTAATCACCGAAGTCCGATAATGAATGATTCGATTCGTGATTCATGCTTTGTAAGACTGACAAAGGAAGACAAGTCTTCATTGACGTCTTATATACATACACACTTCAACATACAAACCACCTTGTTGACATGCATCTTTCATCGGCGCTTCCAGCCACCAAACTTGTCCATGGAATAGTAATCCGAACATCTGGACTTTTTTCTTAGTTTTAATCCATGTTTGGAAA
This sequence comes from Huntiella decipiens, assembly GCA_003032515.1. Classification (NCBI taxonomy): domain Eukaryota; kingdom Fungi; phylum Ascomycota; class Sordariomycetes; order Microascales; family Ceratocystidaceae; genus Huntiella; species Huntiella decipiens. The sequence continues at coordinate 77,585 of NETU01000360.1, read as the reverse complement.
CATGGCCGACGAACGAGAATATCCCGGTCGGTCTGGTTTTGGTTTGGTATATCATCACTATATACGTGGCTGGGTATACATTCTGGAAGGAAGAAAAGAGAAGATAAGAGAAGGTTACGTAGGACAGTTTAGACATAGGTACACAGGTACAGGTACACAACATGTCACATGACATTCTAAATCCTCATCACCATACATATGTATGTACAAAGCCACAAAATCTACAAAATGCCACACGCATTCTACATTCAAACTATCCCGATACACTGGAACATCAGTCAATGCACAATCCCCTCTACGTAAGGATACATAACCAGCCTCAAAGAACTTCGTCTGACAGGTGATATATCCCATGTCTCCCTTGCCATTTTCACAGTCTGTGTGATTCAATCTTTTAACGCCGTGGCGTTATCATGTTTGATTTTCTTTTTGAGAAAGTACATTCATCATATAGGCACATGTGAACAACTGTACCCCACCTCAATAAAGTAACCTTTCCAAAAACAATCCATCCGATCTGCACAACACTAACTGATGTACACGATCATAACCCTACCAGAAATCAACGGTGATACCCGATAGTTCCTCAAACCTGTCACCGGCGTTCATCCACCACGCGTCAACCTACCACAATCGCCATCTCCTCATTTTCAATCAAAACACGGAATTTACATTCTCGGCCGGCCATTATCTTGTCTTCTCTTGTCACTACACCACAAACGCCCAGCTTCAGCTAACCATTGACATTTCAAACCTCCATCCCATCAAAGAAACATTTCCCAACAGGGGTCTTAAACCCTCTTTTCGCCGACTAGGGTTCCGATAGCTGAACTACCAAGTGGAGATTATCACATTAAACCACCACCAATAAACCATTAAACAACCTCTTTCCACCGACTTTCAATCTATCCAACTTCTTCAAACGTCCATCACTATCGGAACTCCGCAACCAACCAAACTCGACCCAAACTAAACGCGTCTGCGTCTGCGTCTGCGTCTACCTCACTCCCGCTTATCACAAGCCCTGTCTAAACCTACCAATTTCATCCAACCCACTCTATCCGGGGTAACCTCTAAAATTACAAGGGCCATCTGCCATAATTGCTTCTGAGATCAATAATCATAATCAACTAACTTCGTCAGTCTCAAGAAAGCCTGTAAAACCACCCCTGTTCGTCAACTTCCAAATCCGCGTCACCTGACCTGAACCAACCTTTACTTTCCATACCCAGTCCTTATACCCATCCACTCGACACGAGACTACGCGAGACATTTCGTTTCACCATACATCTTCACCGTCCGACAATCAAGTAAAACCCTGTTCCGACATCCCGATAATCCGGAACCCCCAAAGTCTTCTTTTCTTCTCTTCTTCCTTCGCGAGCCTCATGCCCCTCCACCCCCAAAAAAGATCTTCAATACCCCCGACACATGCCAAGATCACAAAAGTCCAATTTACCGAAATCAATACGTGTTTCCTCCTATATACAAAGCTAAAGTCCAAACTGCAAATCCCCCATGACCAGCTCGTGAAAAGAGAATCTTGTACTTGTTGGTATCGTCCAGAGATATGTTGTACAAATTGATCATGACCGACTTTACATGACGGAAAGGTCACCGAAGCGCTCCTACAAAAATGAAAAGAAAACCCGTTAGCTCTGCCATTGGCCATTCCCATTTGAAAATATCCACATACCTTGTATCCAGGAACCACCCAGCGACCCTTAGAAACCATAGCCGCCGTCTTCTCATCAATAGAAGGCTCCGCCGCGACGACATCATCAACCGTAAGCTCATCAAAGGGTCTCGCAGTCTCAATGTTCTCCAAAGTCTTCTGCAGATCCTTCAACTCAAGGTCAACCTTAGTCTTAGTAGCCTCCGCATTCTTCACAGCCTCCACCTCAAAAGCCTCAATCGCCTTAATCTGGCGCGAAACATCATAAGTAGCCGGCTTGAACGAAGCAAAGCGCTTCTCAATCTCGTCAATCACAGCCTGATTCTTAAGAATCTTGCGGTACGCCGAGAAGTCAACCGTGGTAGGAAGCTCCGAGAGAGCAGTCAACTTGCGGCGGGCCTCATCGTTGCGCTTCTTGAACGCTTGGAGGGAAGTGGCGGTTTGTCCGCGGAGACCGAGGGACGAGGCGACCTTGGTCCAGTCAAGCTTGGTAGCGGCGCTGCGCTGTTCGAGCGAAGTGGTTAGCCAATTGCTCTCGTGTCTAACAAGACGGACTGCGTAGCTATCTCCGATGCACAATACTGTCTGCCTCCGAGCCGCGGAGCATCGTCTTCCGCACACCCGAAATTCCACCGCAGTCCGTCAAAATCCTCCATGTCGAGAAAAAAAAGATATTAATGAGAGGGGCAGCACTTACAGTGGCCATCGTGATTAATCGTACAATTATGGTGGTTGAGAATCGGAGAGGATCACAGATCGTGAGGTGCTTTCCGGCCGCCGTACTAAGGTGCATTGTTTTCGCCAGGTTTGACTGACTACCGAACTGTTCCGAAGATGACTAAGCGGTCACGTGTATATCTACTAGGGTGTAGGGGATGTAACCCCGCCGTGAATCTCCGGTCATGGTCCAAGTGATGGTTGGAAGTTTATATAGGAGCTATAGCTTTCGTAGTTGATGATGATGATTAGAGATTCTTTACATTTGGCCAATTGCTTCTTTCAATTGCTTCTTTGGTACACAAACATCCATGTATCTTGACCAATTGCTTCGTCACCCTTACCCCGCAATCACAAAACTTTTCACAACTCATGCACTGCACATCACATCACTGACGTCAACCACTTTAGCTGTATGCTCATCCGAGCGAGTATTTTTGTATATTCACCACCAACAATCAAGAGGTCATACCAACATCACCCCTTAAATGCTAAGAGCCATGATAGAGTTAACTATGTCCTTGTCGTTCTCTCTCAGGGCCTTAATAGCCTTGTTTCTCGACACATTAGCCTGGCCCATAACGAGCTCAATATCCTTAGCCTCCAGACCCTCCTCATCAGCGGGCTCCTCATCCTCTTCAGGCTCCTCGGTCTTCTCCTCGGCCGCGTGGTCGTGGTCGTGGTCGTGATCGTGGTCATGGTCGTGGTCGTGGTCATGGTCATGGTCGTGGGCGTGCTCGTTGGCAGCGGAGGCGGCGAGCTGGGCAGCGGCAGCCTGCTGGGCGGCGGCGTTGATGTCCTCGATCTTGGCCTCACCGAAGACGCTACGTAATGTTAGATATATCACTATCTCTAGTGGCCACGAGAAACTTACATGTAGGTGTTGGAGTTGGGGGACTTGTAGACCTCGGGGTTGTTGATGACGAAGAGGACCTACGGTAGTTAGCATACACCATCAATCTCCACCTTTCAAAAGTCAACATACGTTCTTGGGGCGGCGCAGGGTAACGCGGGTGATGCCCTGGACGCGGACCAGGTTCATCTTCTCGAGGGCCTTGCGGGCCTTCTTCTCGTTACGGGAGTGAACGATGGCCTGGGCACCGGCGGGGATGGTCTCCTCACCGACGTCGGACTCGTACTCCTCAACTCTCTTGGTCTCCTCAGTAGTAGCCATTTCGATTATCTAATTAGGAATCGGTATTAGTTTGTGGCGATTACGTCTAGCTGTCATGGAAATCCATTGGTGTGTATGTCTCGCATGTGGTCATTATCACCACCACCCAGGGTTTCGTGCCCAGTAATTGGTGATCAAAAACCATTAGCTAGTCACTCTATCCAAGGCCAACGAAACTCCTCAAAATTCAACAATGACATTCTCCAGACCAGGACGAAAATTTGCCTCCCAATGTCTCTCCATGACGCAGGATGGCACATTATACTCACTATGAAATGTATATGATTTCTGAATAGGAGGATATTGACGGAGCTAGGTTTGCCAATTGTGGGAAAACTTCGTTTGACTCCTCCCACAGGGTTGCATTCTAACCACCGTGGTCAACAATCAACCCCACCAACTACCTCATCCACTCTCCTGACTGTTTCCACATTCAGGGTGTTCTACAGCGGGGTCTGTCCCGAGTGCTTGTTAGTCAGCAATTCGACGAGAAAATCCCCAAGAACCGTTGTATTATTACGTTGTGGGTTTCCTGGTATCGATAAGAAAGGAAGTTATACATTCAGACTGGCAATCACGAAGAGTGACTTCCACCGTTATTCGGTGATGTCACACACAGCTTACTGGAGACTAGTTCAAAACATGCATACACTAGGAATCACACTCACACTACTCAGGAACAACCAAGAAAAAAAACACCCAAAAGCATCGCAAAGAGGAGAGCACAGAACAAGATGTATCGGTCAAAAAACCCATAAGCCGTAAATTAGGAGACCGTTTCCTAATGCTTGTAATCCATTCTGATACCGTATAGACGCCGTCATCTGTCCTTATAATTCTGTGATAGCGAACATACAGCTTTCTGATACAGAATCAGTTGCCCGGCTAGATGCCACTCATCGTAGCTCTCCCGAGCATGCTAATGCAAGCCGTAATCTGGTATCCCAAGTACCCCCTCCCCAAAAAAAAAAGAAAATGCTTTTCGAGTTTTTTTATTTCCCGTTAATGTGTCCCAAGTAATCGTAAAAAAAGACCAAAGTTCGCACGAAGACAACAGTAAATTTATTTTTTCTTTGTATCCGTTTACGCGGAGGCCTTGACCTTGGCCAGAGCCTTGCGCTCCTCGAAGCGACGCTGCTTCTTGAGACGGAGGACCTTGAAGCGGTCAAAGTCGGTAAGCGCTCTCCGCTTCTCGACCTGCTCGCGCTTCTTGAACCAGTTGGACTGCTTCCACTTGGCGTCAATCTCGGCAGCCTCCCAGAACTTCTTCAGGGCGGTCTGGCGGACACCACGGGGAAGACCCTTGATGACCAGCTGGGACAGAAGGCAGTCGGAGAGAGCAATCGACTTGCGGACGACAGCGAGCTTGGGGTCGGAGGAGGGACCCTCAACGAGGACCTGTTGTTATTTGTTAATACCCATTTCCTTCTAGTGGTGATATCAGATCCGAGCCCAAAGTAGTCGTAGTTCCATGACGCAATTAGATGTTGTGTGTAGTTGTTGTTGTTATTTTTCGATGTAAAGTTGTTGGATTTGATGACGTCGTGTTGTTGTTGTTGTTGATGATGTTGAGTAGTTTTCATATATGTCGATGATTGCCGTACTCTTCGTAATGAGACTTGTCGATTTCCAAAGTCCTCCAAACTGTCGCTTCTCAACACTCATAAATCCGACCGTCGCAAATATACCGATAATCTTGTCGCTGGAACTTCGAACCCGGGCTCTCTCTAAGAGTAGAATAAACATACGCGCTTGTGGTCAATGATCTCGACGATGGCGGCCAGGCGGCCAGCATCAGGGTGGGCACCCTGAACGAGGACGACGCGGCCAACCTCGACCAGACGCCAGCTGGGGTTCGTTACCGTCGCATCGGCCATTTTGAAGAAATCTGAAGATGGTTGAGGAAAATTAGACAAAAATCGAAAAAAAAGAAGAGAAGGAAGAGTTGAAGTCGGTCGATCTCGTGAAGGGGTCGAAAGAAAAGGGTGTGTAGTGAGGGTTTGGGAATGTTCACATACCAAGAGCTTGGTGATAACTCTCAACGTTGTGTGGATAGTTTGGGGGATTACACAATGATAGACCAGGCTTGGTCCCGGATGATTTTGCGAAGGTTGGTGGTGCTGAGAGGGAAAAGTGGGGTCGAGCCCTAAACTTTTACAAGGAAAAGTGCGCGGGCACACCGAGTCGGGGCAAAATTTGTGTGTGTATCCTAATGAGGTAACGGACCCACAAATAGCCTGTGTCTTATCGGTGCTTATCAGCACGTGTTCTTAGCCCCACCATGAGAGGCTGACAGGCCATAGGAAGACATAAATATCGTGGGATTGAACTTGTTGGATGAAGGCTTGGCTCCTTTCTTATCACGCGTGGCGACGCCTCCGCCTAGACATTAAACGAATGTTGGCGATGCGGTGTTGTCCCGTCTCGCTTCTACTAACTCCAGCAGTGATTGCGATGGATTTTGATCTTCAATGGTGAGTTTACATTCTTCTTTCTTTACCCGATGTTTCCTGATGAGGTAATTTGCGTTTGATTCTGGCTGTTGGCTCCCTTGCCGGGGACGCTATAGCAGTCAGGTAAATGACATTTTTTTCTTACATATTCTGAACGAACATCCAATCTAAATCTTGATTGAACTTGAGTTTTTCATGAACCATGGACTAACTGAAGTTAGATGACCTCACAGATTGTGAAGTGCCCATTGGAATGTCTTATCCATCTCATAATATAATTTTTATTCAAATAATCTTTTTTATCATCTCTTGTGTCTTGCCAATGTCCCATGTTCAGGTGTAGTAGTTGAAGGAAGTCGTGCTTCATAGTACTAATTGTATCTTTGAGATGAGCCTCCCGTGTATTAACCCTAACAATAGCCATTCTTGTGGCGAACAGTGAAACTTTACTAAGGAATCGTCACTAACCCTGATAGTTGTCAGCCTAAGGGATTCAGGAATCTAGGTGCTGCACCACAACGTCATTGATGTCATTGAATCCACGCGGTAAATAAAACAATTGTCTCTAAACCCACCAAAATGTTCAGTTTTGTAAGTCCCGCTCACCCACATGAAACAATTCTCCAAAGCTAACACCCAATCCTAGCGTTCCGCCCCCGACGTCATCACCCTCTTCAGCAAAGCCGGAGCTCCCGCGACTCTCCGCATCTCCAAGGCTCTTGACGCTGCCCGCGTTTCCGCCGCTAGCAAGGCATCGGAAGCTGCTCGGGCTAGCTTTGATGTTAGCGTGACTGAGCTTCCTACCCAGGATCAATTACAGACTATCCTTAGCTACGTTGGTGGTTCGAATGCTGGCCAGGTGATTAGTGGTGCTACTTCTGAGGCTGATGCACTGAAGAAGTTTAAGAGTGACTCTTCTAGCTTCAAGAGACCCTTGGTAAGAAGGATTTTGAATATTATGTGGTGACCAAAGCTAATAGATGTATAGGTGGTTGATTGGAACAGCGGTAAGGCGATTGCCTCTGAAGATGAGTCTGAGATTATCAAGATGGTGAAGGCCCTCCACTAAGCGGCACTGCTTATTACTGTATCATATTTTGGGCCACTAGACCTAAGCTTATCCAAGCATCACAAAGTAACCCCAAAGCATAAGATATCAAACTGTATTATATGTGCATTCTGTTGTACTGTCGATGTGCTGTGAACTGTTGCCTGTACTCGGTACTGTTGATCGAACCTGTTTCCAAATATCCGTGTCAAGTGTTTAGTCGGCCTTGACGAGGGTCGACACGGTTTCCTCGATTTGTTTATCAGAGAGACCTAAGATTGTTAATTAGCTGCACATAGTAAGAAGAGCAATGAACATACCGACTAGAGAGTGAACTTTCTCCACGCCGAACGCTACATGAGTGTTAGACACAATCTCAAACAAGTGCAGTAAAAAACAAGGTACCATAACGAGCAAACACACGCGGTTGTGTACCAGCAGCTTCGCGGATGAGAATAGGAACATCTGGGTTATTCTTCTTCATAGTGGGGTAAGCCCGGTTAAGGAAAGTCCTTGATATGAAGTCAGTTACAAGCCAACCATACAGATCGCCTCATTAATAACTCACCGGGTAGCCGTGCCTGATTCCGTAGTATTGCAGAACAAGAAGCGAAGCTCCTTAACACCAACATTGAATGCGTATTTAGCTGACATGGTAAGTACTGAGGGTAATCCTAATATCGCTGGCTGCTCGTCGTCTAAGTGCTACAGACTATCGCGATAACTAGACTGGGATGGTAGAGCTAGCTTGCTATTGAAGCTCCGCCTAAGCTACATCTCCACTTATTTCCACTGCACTTTGTCGACCAAACAACCCTAAGACGAGAATCGAGGGTTGAGAACTCGGGTCCGTGACCGGATGTAACCGAGTTAGGGTCAAGAATTGCGAGGTTACTCGCCCGGACTTAAGAAGTCATCTTGTCAGACGGAGAGTGCGCGAATGACTCTGCGACATGGCAAAGAATACGAGCAGCTGACGATATGTCCAGTTACACTAATAACGGAATATACAAAATTGCCCTGATCAACCCATAGACATGTTTTGCGTCATGACTTTTGTATATATTGCCTGTCGATTCCGTCCAGGAATGGCTTGCTCAGCCACTATTATGCACCTATCCCTCTCTATTCTTCACTGGGCTATCCTCTAAAGCGCCTGTGCTTCCCTCTATTTTCCATACCACACATTCAACACCTTCGCTTCTTTTTGCCATTCCAACCACAATCTCACCAAAATTACCGCCGTAAAGTCCGCCCTGCTCCTACTTTGTTCCTTGCACTCCGTTGTCTGCATCCGACGCACTTAAATCCAACCACGTTCTTTAATTCGTCATCGTGACCCCGATTGAATTTCCCATACAACGTCATTGTCCGTCGGCAGTCCCCACAGATCCGTCCTCATCCCAATTTTCTCGACGCCTCGACGCTTGATCTTCCATCTTCACTACACTTTCCACATTTCGTCATAATGTCCTTCGCAGCCCGTTCCGCCTTCCGCGCCGCGCGCCCCGCCGCCCAGTCGACCGTCCGTTTCGGCTCTTCTTTCCAGGCTCAGCAGGCTTTTAAGCGTGTGTTCCAGCAGGAGGCTAGACGCTTCCAGAGCACCGCTGCTGCTGCTGAGCAGGCCAACGTTTCGTGGTTCAAGAAGATGTGGGATTCTCCCGTTGGCTTGAAGACTGTCCACTTCTGGTAAGTTGAAATAGTTCTTGATAGTGGGGATACCGATTTCTTTGCTTGGGGGTTTTGGGGAATGACGTTATTGGAATAATGACGATCCGGAGATTGGTTATGTTGTGAGACATGCACAACGGATACAGGATCACTAACATGTATGTAACTTTAGGGCCCCCATCATGAAGGTTCGTTCCACCACACCGATACGGTGATTCAGCCATACGCTTTAAACAACCGATACCCCGAATCATATGTCAGCGACAATTCTAACGTCTATAACAGTGGTCTCTGGTTTTGGCCGGTATTTCCGACTTCACCCGTTCGCCTGATACCATCTCTGCTACTCAGCAGTTCGCCCTGATGTGCACTGGTGTCATCTGGACCCGCTGGTGCTTCGTTATCAAGCCCCGCAACATGCTGTAAGTTGATTTACATCATGTACACATTCTATGGTGTATATATTAACAACATGTTTAATTAGTCTTGCTGCTGTGAACTTCTTCGTCGGTCTGGTTGCCATTATCCAGCTTGTCCGTATCGCCACTTTCGACCCTGAGACTAAGAAGATCGAGGAGGAGAAGAAGGAGACCAAGGCTTAAGATGCTCGCGCACATAAAATGTTGTCCTGAGATTTCTTGTTTTTAGTCCCTTCTTTGTCCCGGTTCCATCTCCACATGTTACTGTTTTATTTCACACAGTGACGGTAGATTCTTATACCCGTTCTCTTGTTGGCGACGCTAGTAGTACTGGTGTCCTGACTCCCTTATTACCCGTTTGTTTCGTCACAAATGGGACCTTTTAACTATTGTACGTTTCAGATTTAGCTTCGATGCACATGTCGGCTGTGCGTCGTCTCCTCTTTGGAGTCAACTGATAGACGCCGATCATAGGAATACACAAAAAAAAATCAGAAACTTACCATGTTGTTTGACATCCAGGTGAATTGAAAGTGACCGACATGTGTGTAATAAGCTATAACTTCATGATCTCTCTATAAATACAACCATGTGGCAGGCAAGCAACCATCCACCCCCGCAAAACGCTACATAAAGACCTGCACCAAGGTTCTATCTCGTCCAATCATACAGATTGCGTGCATACTTCCCCAGACTTTCAATGTACCAGAATTGATTTTATAGCTGCGGGATTGGTTTCCTGTTGTGGAAAGTTGCAGCAATAATGTAAGGCTCCGAACTTTAGAATCGCAAATCGTATGATCTTGAGCGCTTGCGGTTGCCGTTTTGGTTGGAGCGTCATGGCGGAGTGGGGGTCCGTTTACATTGATGTGAATGTATGTACAAACGTGTATCACTCGGTTATTCAAACCTTGGACGTGAAAACATTCCAGTCGAAGTCTAGATGTGACACGTGACTTGGTATATATCGTTGAATGTATCTCATGGCTGGTCTAATTTGCTGGCGGAAATCCCTGTTGGGTTCACTTACACGTGTGGCTTCGATGTCTCGGTACATAGTCTTGTGGAACATTTGTAATGAGGATGAATTAATCCAGCATAGAAAGGAAACATGTAGCATTAAAAGAGTTGTATGCGTTCACGTCCACTGGGTATGACGTGTATTAGTATGTAGTCGAATGCTCCTCCACAAGAAACTATCTCGTCTTTTTGAATTTGTAGATGGGGAAAGCACTATCTAGAACAATGTGCCACAAGATTCGGAGACCCCATCTAGTAAGTAGGGTAACACAGGTATCGCAACGACCGCAAATATCCAACGTCTCCAGAAGCAAAAGAAGACTAGCCCAACTCAATGGACAATCACAGTCTGGTACAATGGGTTACTAGAGTGCGGGAACCGGCCGAAGAACGGTTTATTGCCCGGCTTTTGCGCACGTCGTCTTCGTAGCTTCTCCGATGGCCTGAATCTTGCTGGCCGACGTTTCCGAAGCTGTCTTATCGGCAGGTGTTCCTGAGACCTCCTCAAGGATAGGTTGCATTCATGGAATACCTTACAAGACAACTTGGCGGCGTATAGCCTGAGCCTGAAGGCCTTTAACCTTGTCATGGACTGCAGAGCCATAGGTCGAATCCATGTAACCTTGTGAAGGGCTGGAGGATAGTCTCCAGCGAATCCAAAGTGTTGTATAGTGCCGGCTCCTTTCCCATGGATAACGTTACGATCAGGGGACCTTGATGGTAGACTAGGTGTTTTGATTGCTAGTTTAAAGATAGCCGCATTGTCCCCAGCGTCATGTGTCATTGCTAATAATTCGACGGTGAAGACCCGTCTATCTAATCTTGACTACACATCGCTGGTTGATATCGATCAACCGGAAGGATTGTGGGAGGCCTATAGACAAGGTCAGCGTCATAGAAGATTTGAGAGATTAGAAGACTTACAAATGTCCGGTTTGGGTAGTACTGGTGTCGACTTTGAGGGGTAGCACCTGACAAGTATCGCCTGACAAGGGGCCATTTTCCCGATAATACAGGACATGGCAGAAGAAGCCGGCCAATAGGGCAGATTGTGGGTAATCAACGTATGCACATACATACGTATGTTCTTCACTGATATGACGCATGGTGATTGGGTTACAGCCATGTATGATTATCTTGCGTATGTTATAGTTGTATATTATGTGATAAAAGGAAGGCTCATGTTATACACAGCGTCTTAAGATATATCGTCATACGGACGCTTCCTAGATTCATCGTCTTCTTCTGCCTTTACTTCTCTTTGTTTGATAACAACCGACCGCATACCTTTATGGTTATGCGGCTTATCATTCAAAAGCTTAAATCTCCATTTATCCCCCGCGTCCCAGTTCTTATAACAACAAATACGAACCGGACAATCAGTTTTGATCTCGATACTCTCCCGCAAGCCTAACGCCTGTGGATCGCCACCAGGTCCACACACACAATCAAGATACATGACCTGCCTTGATACTCTTTTCTCCTCGTCCCTACTATATTCACTCACAGACACAGCGGCGCCGTGAGCCTGAAAGAAGTTCTGTAGATAGGTGAAACACGCATCAAATGACTTGAACATCGGAGACGTCGGGAGCGTCGGAATAGTTACCCCTTCCACCATCTTCTCATGGGGCTCTCGAACGGGCACCTCCCGTATATACGTGTGCTTCTTCATCATCCATCGTTTATATTCATTGTGAGAACATACTATGGGGTCTACTTCTATGCGGCTGCTATCAGCCGTAGCGGGCGAGGTACCAGACGTAGTACCAACTGGCTGTACAGGCCGAGAGACAGCTGCAACACCAGGAACAGATGCCACCGAATTGTTCGAGACGTTACCGTTGGTGATACTCGGCACTCCATATTGTCCTTTAGCATAGGCACGTATTTCAGTTTTGTACCTTTTCCAGAGAGGCCGAAGGTGAGAGTCAGGGAGTGGGCCCAAAGGCCCCAATATCGACACAAACTTGATATCCTTTGAAGTTTCCCAAGGAAACTCGTTGATGAGCTGTTGGACAACTATAGGGGGCGGACCGGAAGGATCTGGTACCGGCGAAGGATTGGCATCTGCTGAGATAGATGGGCGGTTCGGTGAGCTTGCCCGGATATAGGGCGAAGTTGCTGGTGTATTAGGTACATTGGTTGGTGCAGTCGGCACACTGGGTGGTATACTCCGTGCTCTCTTTGCTGGATTCGGTACACTATCCGGTATAGTCAATGACCTGTCTGGTACGTTTGATGCAGGAGCCGTGGGTTTCGGCAAAGTACGTTCTTCGTTCCACGCCTTCAGCAATTCACTCGGTACCGGAGGCGGAACCTTTCCAGCCAGAGCATCTTTTATCATGTGATAGAGGTGGTTGTTTACCCGCTGTTCAATGGCGCTGAGAGGTGGAACATCATGATTCTGATAGCTGTACTGCGGTGTAGGAGCTGGAGCCCCAAGACCCGCGTTCCGGTCCTTCAAATACGGCGGCTCAACACGCTTGCGCACCATTATAACGAATGACTCATTGTCTTTCCCACTCCGGTATGTAACGTAACTCGGCGCAGAAGGTCGTGGAGGATGGTCTACCATCTCACCTGGACGTTCCAAAGAACCACCTCTAGGAAGCATGTCATGGACCTTAGTAAGAGGCAAATGGTTATAGCCTGGATGCTGAGGGTGGTGATTTGGCTGATGGTTATAGCCTGGATGCTGAGGGTAGTGATTTGGCTGATTGTTATGGCCTGGATGAACCGGCCAAACCTGAGGGTGGTGATTTGGTTACAAGACGGCATGTCTAGGCTGAGGATCTGTGTAATATTGGTATTGGTATGTGGGTGGCGGCACAGATGGAGGAGGATAATAGGTCCCGTTAGGTGGACAACAGGCGGTGCCCTGGCGGATCGGCATTGTAGACGGAGGATCTGGATACATGATGACAACGAATGTCACAGTTTGAAAATAAGGGAGAAAGAATCAGGTATGTTTGTATGTATGTATGTACATATGTATGTACATATGTATCCCTCAACTTCATCCAATTCATCCAATCCTGATGCCCAAAAACTCAACAATCCGAAAACCTGTGTACGTCGCGCAATATTCCTTTTTATGACCAAAATTCACGCGTTAGCGCCAACAAAAATCGACAGGGAGATGATGATAATCGGTCCCGGTGGTTGTCCCCGGCAACGGAGATTAAGCGGAGCCTTTCCACGTGGTATTTCGGATCCATGACCCCTGACTATTGCGGTATTAGTCAAAACCAAGGGATTGGTAACAACCCACGAATAAGACATGAACGATTTTAAACAAGGTATACTCCGACCACAACAACATTTCATTAATCACCACTTCCTAACCTAAAAACCTCGCAACTACTCTCAATTTTCTCCACTTCAATACTGCCACCAAAATGTCCAACTCCATCACAATTAGCCCTCAAACCCTAAAAGAAGCGACCGGGAGGAACATGAACCGAGCCCTCCGACTCCGATCCGTTAATCGGGGCAACCTCTTCAACAGCACCAGATCCCTTAATTCCATCAACCACAGGGCGGTCAAAGTCGGTGAACGGAGTGCCGTTCTTCTTAGAAAGGTAGTAGTTAACAGCCATGCGGAAGCCAGCACCAAGGTGACCCCAAACAATACCACCGAACGGCGCAGCAACAAAGGCACCAAAGACACCCCAATCACCGGAAGTAAGACCCTGATCGATGAGAAGAAGGTTTCCACCTGCCTTGGCAGAGCCGTAGTAGATGGTACCAAAGATGAAGACGGTAAGAATACCACCCAGACCTCCAACAATAATGTCGAATCCACGAAGGTAGTAGAAGACAGGGAAGATACCCATCATCATGATAGGGACAACAGCGGCAGAAAGCAAATCAGAAATAAGGTAGATCTGTAAAATCGAAGGAGCCTTCAAGGCAACAACAACAATAGGTGGCATCAAGCAGACAACAATAGCACGGACAGCCCAGATGTTAAGCTTATTCCGGAACAAATCGTTGGAACCCGAAGAAACCATGGCAGACTGAAGCGAGTCAAACGAAGCAGTCGACATGGAGACCGACAGAACCAGTACAATGCAGACAACCCACTTTGGCAACTGTTCAAGAAGAAGGAAGAATGAAATCGACGGGTCCTGGTCTTCAGCACCAGTGTACAAACCGGCCCAAACGGCAATGATACCGCACATACCAACAAGAGTAAGCACGATGGTCACAATGACAGCGGCAATAGAGGCACCAATCCAAAGATCCTTATCGGTCTTGGAAGCGAAGGTACGCAGCCAGAAGGAAGACATGAAGAAGTTGTTGGTGAAGATGCACACGGGGAGGATGTACAGAAGTTGCCAGCCGAGAAGGTTGGCTTTTAAGAGGCCGGAGGAGTCGATTAGGGACTTGTCGATTTGAGTGGTAGTGCCAATGGCGATGGTGGCGAGAATGATGAGGCAGATTACCATGGCACCTTGGATGGTGTCTGTGAAGAAGGAGATACGGAAACCACCGAAAGCTGGGGTTGTTAGCGGAGAACTCAACAGAGAAGAAGATGTTAACACCTACAAGTATAGATAGTCGTAACGGCGACCTGCACGATAATAGCAGCAATACCGTTCATACCGGTAAGAGTGTTAACCACCTGACCAAGAGCCGACAACTCCGAAACCATGTAAAGGAACAAGGTAAACAAAGTAGCAGCACTAAGATACAACGAAGTAACAACACCAAATCTTTCACGAGTCCACTCCGTCAAGACGAAGCCATGAGGACACTGCTTCCGAATAAGCGATCCAAAGTACGCAAACACAAACATGGGTAACCCACAAGAAAGCGAGTAAACCAACATGCCGTGAAGCCCCGTGATGGTAGCCATCTCAGGATACGAGAAGAAGATTCCAGAACCAAGACCTGTGACTGTTAGTTTTTTACTATTCCGCTTAAAGCGGGTGAGTGAAAGGAATGGAGTAATGAGGGAAGAAAGGTGTAGATCGTAGCGGCAGCACGTTTCCCACGCAAGTATTAACTTGATCGAGTACAACGGTACAGTCTCAGCGTCGTCGTTACATACAGACATCTCCGAGGACGAAAAGAAGTCCCGGTTGGATGGTGTAGGTTACGAGTCAGCGCCCGTAGTGAGCCGCGTCCCTTGGTCCGTTCCGTTGATGGTCTTCGCGGGAAGGATCAAGAGACTTCGATGGGAGACGAACCTGGAATGCTTAATTTGGTTATCATGCCCGAGACATTTCCAGTCTCGGGCTTTTACAACAAAATAAAAGAACAATGTCAAAGCCATATTCCAGACTCTGACATTGTAAGACTTTGTAAGTGGGTGTCGATATCTACTATCCAGTAGATGACCCGTGCAAGTCACATTATACCTGTAACTGCCGCTTTAATCCCCTCCCGAAGGTAACAGACTGTCTACAAGTCGTCGATCAACCGATAATTCGTACAACTCAATTAAGAGGACAAACTGGTGTTACCAGCACCAACGATATTCTCGACGACCCAGCATCTAAATGCATCGTAGACAGTCCCGGGACCACAACTTACCAGAGGCCATGAAATTCAGAGCCAGTGGCAAAGCTGATAAAAGCGACAGGATCTATTGTTAGTTTTCTTCTTATTCCCCTCGTGTTTCTTGACTTGGCGATAGTTGCTAACCCGACTGAGTTCTGTTACTCGAGTAGAAAGCTCCTGAAAGCTTCTTACGGAAGATCCAGGAAACTACGAGACCCATGATCCTGTGATTGTGATTGTTAGTTTTTGTGACTCGGTAGTTACCATGGACTGAAGTGGTGCGTACAAGAAGACCGAATAGGTGGCGTAGATAAGGCCATTAGCGACCTGGTGAGTAGGTTGATTACTCATAATCAATAAATCAATAGGTAAACGAAGGAAAAAAAAGATATAAAACGACTCTGGTAAAGTCAGCGATAAAAGGGTAAAGAGGAAACAAAAAACTAAAACC
>NETU01000360.1:20361-61360 GCA_003032515.1 Huntiella decipiens | reverse complement strand
AAAAAAAAAAAAAAAATCTAGCGCGCCAGGCTAATGGCGGCAGCAATTACTCGTTCTATAAGCTTGTACGCGGAAAATTCCTTCGGCTGTAGTTCCGCAAGTTCTTGACTTCGGAGGATGTAGGAGGATTTCAAGTTCATGCCCCGCTTGTATACGACCTTGGTTTGGGGGTCGGGGTCGTGGGTTCCTGGTGTATTGGGGTTTTGGACTTTATAAGCTTCAAGGTTAGATTTTGTGTGGTGTCTACGGTATGGGTCATATATATGAATACAATAAAGACTATCTACATTTTACCAAGACAAACACCACACCATACGACGATACCACGCCACGCCCTTCGATATCTCTTAGTCACTCATATAAACCCCCCAACCACCATCCGACCCATCCCCTCGGCACGTCACCCGTAAAACGCCGGAGCCAGGCGTCTATAACCGCTCTATACCGCGCCCCGCCAAAAAAATGCAATTCATCCATGTAATCCATCTGTCATAATTAGCGGAGCCTCAACTATTTTGGCACCTGGATAGCTAAGGCGTCATTTGTGACCCTAACCCTACTGTATACGACGATGTAACGTGAAAATCACGCGGGTTATGACGGGTTGGAGCGGGAAATTGTGGTGATGAATGAGGAGTATAGAGAATAAGAGACGCATGATGTATCCGACACCACGTCTCTTTAACTTTTGGGGCCGGTCAATGGACGTTGTCCGTCGGCAAGCGAACATCCGTAAGTACTAATACCAAGCTATCCCTGGACCCAAGCTAACCTAGTATAGTCATCAAACAAGAGTATCTCCACGGGCCAAGCGGCCCCCTCCGTCTAGCCACCTTCGATTCCCCCACTTCAAGTCCCGTCAAACTGATTTCCGACCAAGAATTCGGCGGCCTATCAACCTCGCTAGTCAGCCATATCCCCGCGGCAATCGATACTCCCGCTCATCTCCGTTGGCACGGGACCATCTCCACTACGTTGCCGAAGACCCGGTTCCCTGTTAAACGGAGTGGTTTTGCGGCGTTCAGAACTAGTGATCAACAGTTGAATCTGTTTGGATATGGGAAGTGGGATTTATCACCGTATCATTACATTGCGCTACGGATCAAGAGTGACGGACGTGGCTACTTCGTCAACATAATCGCTGAATCCTTCGCGCCGCAGGATATCTTCCAGCATCGTCTGTGGTGTAAACGGGTTGGAGAATGGGAAACCATCATGATCCCTCTGCATGACTTTATGCGGACAAGTCACGGTATGATGGTAGAGCCTCAAGGTCCCATGATTGAAGAAAAGGTTTTAACTGTCGGGATATCCTGTCTCGACCGGAAAGATGGCCCCTTTAACCTCGACATCCAAGGCATCTGGGCAACCAACGGAGAAGAAGAGGCACTTGCTGCCAAGGAGGAAAGTGACCGCCTAAGTGAGGTGAACGGTCTCAAAAACAAGAAGGGCGAGGAAGTTAGGTGGAAAGCAGAGTAACAGGACTCTATCACAACAACAGTAAACAGAACAGAAAGATGCCAGCGGTCACGCAACCATCTATAAATCTATAATACAAAAAGCTAGTCATACAAATCCCTTTACTGAGAGACCACCCCCGGCCCCGCGATAGTTTCATGTGTTGTATCCCACGGAATAATCTCATCCGCCAATCTTATAACATGATAATGCTTCGCCTTAACCATAGCCACAGCAAACTCCATAGCCGGTGTCTTCAAATTCAAGTGTCTTGCCCTCTGCACAAAGTACCCATTGACAAAGTCGATATCCGTGGGAAGTCCTCGTCGAACCTGGATGACCATTTTGGATGTTGCTCCGTGGCGACTAGCGATTTGTGCGAGACAGGTCGTGTAAATGTTGTTATTCTTAAGAAGGAGGTGTTGCACATCGGAACCATAGAGTTCGGGGAGATTCCGGATTATAAGAGCCATGTCAGCTGCTAATAACTCTACCATGCGACGACCCCAGTTGTTATAGCCTAACTGGTGATAAGTGCAGTCTAACGCGACACACACTGGATCAACGACAGCCTGGAAAATTAACCTCTGTAGTTTATGGTATAGCCACCTATCATATGGCGGGACGACAGCTTGGAGAGCCGGCGTTGATGTAATCGACTCAATAAGATAGTTTTTGTCACGCCGATGGTCTGGTAAATACCCCTCCGTCGGCCTCGCCGTAGTCAATCTAGTCCGTAATCTCTGCGTCTTCTCGGGATGCTTCTTATCCCACATCAACCTCGTATCGACATGGCCCATGACATATGAAGGCCGATTATCCGGATCCGTGAATAACGTTGCATTGAGAGATTCCGCAAACCCCAATCCCTCATTAACAATGAAAATCGTAGTCCAATGACCAATACGGTGTCTCAACTCCTTCAAATTGATATACCGCTCCGGCGTTAACCCCGTCACCAACAAATTCGAAATCGGTCCTCCATCATCTGGTGCCGTAGTCTCAATTATTGAAGTATGCTTCACCTTCCGCGGCCGCACATTAGTATATAATGGCTCTGTGACGATCTCCCTAATATGATCGAATTTATCCTGCAAGTTCGCTGTAAAGAAGCCCGATTCCAAGGTAACGCCCAAAACATGAAGATCCTGCCCAACCCCGGGAATCTCTCGTGGCGGATACGTCCTCGGCGGCGGCGGCGGAGACCCGGTAACAAGGTGCAGAATGGTATTTGCGGGAGTCTGCCTCGCTATACTCCGTAACGGATCTGCTGGCATAGGAAACGGATTCGCAGGGTATGATTTCTCAGACACATCGACTGGGACTTCGGGAATCTCGTGTGTCGTTTCGGTCCGTAGGATAAGTGGTGGTCTATGCTTATCCGGTATCTGTGCCGGATAAAGTCTCACAACAACGTTGTCAACTGTCTTGTCCGATCCCTCCTGCTCACTTCGTAAACAACCGCTATGAGAGAACCATCGTGGTCTACGCACCGCCGAGATCGCGGAGACCCGATACATCGGACGTATACAACCCACACGAGCGGTAGCTCTAGGAGTAAGAAGTGTAGCCACCATCCGGGAAGAAAAGCAAAGAACCAAAGCTACTCAATAAAACAAAGACGTCAAAAAAAAGAATCTCAAAATCCGTAACACCTCAAATCTTTAAATCAATTAAACTCAGTGCAACACCGTCCTTGACGTCAGAGAACTTTTCATAACATACAGCACGCACAGTCCCTGTCAAACCCAAGAGCTAGGGTGTCTGCAGCTTTCTTTATACCGGTTATCTGCATACCTTATCGATAACGCGCGGTCGCAAAAAGTTCAAAGCCTGACGACATGACATGAGATCATACCAATCAGAACTCCAACAACCCTTCAAAATAACCTCAAAACCACCAAAATGGCTGTCCGCGATATATCCAAAGACCTCGACAAGCTCGACCGGAATCTCGATGCCCTCGATGAAGCACTCAAACCGCTCCTCACCGCGTTAACCGAGAACGCCTCCACAATGCCTCTCTTGGAGCGCGCCAAGTTATATACCTTGGTGAACTATACTCTCGAGACCTTGATTTTCGGTACGTCACACTTTTGTCAAAAACTAGAATCAGTACTAACTATCTCTCTTTCTTAGCTGGCTTACGAGTCGACGGTGCCGACGCCATGAACCACCCCGTTTTCCAAACGGAATTGAAACGGGTAAAACAATACTTTGCCAAAATCGACACAATCGAGAACCCCCCCGCGGCTCCCGAAAAGCCTACTTCCCGCCTCGACACACAAGCAGCCGCCCGCTTCATCAAAGACGGCCTGGTACGTACATACTTACTTCTCAAGCCAACCTCCACAGCCCCCCAAAACTAACAATACCAAGTCCGACGACCCCATCGTCAAAGCCCGTCTCGCCGAACAAATCGCCAAAGAAAAGGCAAAAGCCTTCATGCGCACCTTCAACGCCGCCGGCACATCCGCCCAGAAACGAAGTGCAGAGACCCCCACTGATAGTGACGGGAGCACCGGGAAAGCAAAAAAGCAGAAGAGACAAGCTTTATCCACCCGGACGAAGAAGTAGAGGGATGGCGGGGGGGTTACAGTTAGATTCTCTGGTTTTGAAGTTACGGTCGGCGTTATGGATGGGTTTGCTTGATTTATTGGTTTTGATAGTTTACGAAATACAAACACAAAAGTGTTGACCCTAACCCTGCATTGTTTCATCATAACCCCAAACCCACCCCGCTAAACGAATTAAATCCCAACAACAGATACTCTAAATTTCCACCATCTTCCAAAGTGACTTAATCTTCAACAATCACCATCCATCCATTCTTTCTACATCAACACCAACCACTCAACCCACCAAAATGGCCCGTTCTCGTCCCGCCGGTCGCGCTCCCGCGCGCCCTACCCTCTCCCGCCCCGCCGCTGCCCCCCAGCAACAACAAACTCGCCCCGCGACCACCTACGCCCCCACTACCGGTGCCGCCGCTCCCGCCGCTGCGCCCGTCTCCCAGGGTCCCGGTCTCTTCGGCCAGATGGCATCTACCGCCGCGTGAGTTTCCTTTCCTTCCCGGCTATCTCCAGGACATGAATAATTAACATTATTACTCCTCCTAGTGGTGTCGCTATTGGTTCCTCGGTCGGCCACGCCATCGGCTCCATGTTCACCTCTGGGTCCTCCGAGCCCGCTGCCGCTGCCCCCGTTCAGCAACAACAGGCCCAAAACAACTGTGGTCCGGCTATCCAGAACTTCACCAAGTGTATGGACGAGCAGCAAGGGAACATGCAGATTTGCAACTGGTATCTTGAGCAGTTGAAGGCTTGCCAGGCTGCTGCCGCTCCTTATTAAGTTTTGTTGAAAGGGCACAGTGGTGATGTATGACGTTTTTTTTTTTTTTGGTTCCCTGGTTGCCTTTTTTGGCGTGGGAATTATCTACGTTCTGATTGGCTGGGGATCTAACCTTGGTCAGGAAGAATCATCATCATACTACACCAGCCAGCACCTCCAACATTCCTACTTTTTCTTTGTTTCTTCATCGTCGTAATCCAGTTAGCCACGAACAAGAACATTTCAGCATTTTCTCTTCTCTAGTGTATTATTAAATCCATCAATTGTCACCTCAACCTAATCAAATCAAATCGTAATCGTTAAAAAATGATATTAACAGCTAATAAGCCTTAAAAGAAAACAACGCTTGCACCATGCATATGTTATGTCCCATGAAAAAGAAAAACTAGATAAAACGCCAAAGAAAGAAGCCGTTATTCGTCCTCGTCATCTGGCCTAGGTTCAAAATTTGTCTAGAAACGATCATGTTAGTAGATATCCTACGTGGATACTTTAGTGTTACAACTTACAGAATTGCCGTTATACAGCTGATAATCACCCTGTGCTCTCTCATCATCTCGTCCAAGTCCATGTACCCTACTAGAAGCAGTTCTTCTCCGTAAGCCATCCATATCATCTCGTCTATCATCAACTGCCGAGCTTACGGCACTCTCCACTGGTTGTCCCGTTGGTCGCGCGCCAATCCCCAGAAACATAGATAACATGCCCATAAACCAAGTCCACAAGGCAATCAACATTCCCAATCCAGCAGTCCCCGTCACCGCCCCCTCAACCTGTACAAGAACCAACGTAGCAGAAGGCAACAATCCAGTCTCAGCCAAGGTTCTTCCCTCCTCGCTAATCTCCACGACGACATTCGGATTCGGCGTTTTAATAATCTTGAAGCAAAACGGGATATCCGGCAAATCTCTAGCCTTTCTCTCCGCCTTAACCCATTGTCTAACGTCTTTTCCAAGGGTACTCTCTCTCGGGAACCTCGATCTAATCAACGTACCATCTTCCATACGCACTTGCAACGCAGCATTAGGTGCCATGGCTGACTTATGAATAGACGGGGCAGTCCCCGGAGGACTAGCTTCCCTTATGACACCCCGAGAGCCCTTATGAGACAGAGACTTCTTCCGGGCAGCTTGTTGATCGGCTATTTGCTTCAAGATCCGCGCCTTCTCCTGCTGTGCTTGCGATTGACGACGTTTATTCTCTTGGGCAAAAGCTAATTGTTGTGCAGCAAGAGTCTCGGTTGCCTGTATCGCTTCTTGCTCGGCACGTTCCTGTGCAGCCTTTTTCGCAGCACGGTCTGCTAAGGCGTCTCTTGTTGAGTCTGAAATAGCAGTCGGGATTGGCGCGGGAGGTTCCTCCGTCGTCGTCGTCGTCGTAGTATCGTTCGTCGTCTCTGTCGTTGGTGGTGGTGGTGTTGCTTGTCTAACCGCAGTATCAACCACCGGCGTCGTCTCCTCAACCTGATACGGAGGTGGTGAAGCCCCCCTCGAGCTCATAGCCCTAATAACCGGTGAAGAAGCCGCCGAAATGGCCGCCGCAATGATGCCCGCTGCTGTACGTTCTGAAGTAGGACTCTCACTGACCGGTTCTGGCGGTGGTGTCCGTTTTCTTCCAAAGGCTTTTAATGTGCGTTCAAGAAATTCCTCCTTGTCTGTTCCTGCGCTAATATAGCCTTTCAAATCGCCGTCTTTCAACAAAACGAGTGTTGGAATCTTTGGAATCGGAAAGATGGCAGCGAGGTATCCGGCTTCTTCGGTTCCGGCTGTTAATCTGAAAGACATTGCTTCGTCGCGGAGAATAGGTGATAGAGAGGGGTCGACTAGGAAATCGGATTCCCAGGTATTCGCTTCTGGTTGGTCATCTATAAAGGAGGGGCTCAGGTTAGAAGATTGAAACAAGAATTGGTGACGCCATCGACATACCCGTAACGAAACAAACAACTGTCTTCTGTCTCTGTACAGCTTCCGCAATTCCCTCGCGAAGAGAACCTTCGTAGAACATGGCGATGGTCAATTAGGAAAGTGATTATATAGTATTGTGTATCGTGAAATGCGTGGTGAATTGAATAGTCGAGACAAGAGTAAAAAAAAGTGACGAAATAAAAACCTCCAAGAGGGACAAAAACGTCCGTCCGTTGGCTACTGCGACGTTTCTTTGTTATTCGTGAAAGTGGGCTAGGAACAAAAAGGTGGCCGGGGTTTAGGTTGAGTTGACCTGAAAACGAACAAATGAGTGGATTCGTGACGTGAAGTATTGAGGATCAATGGAATGAGGACTTTAAGAAAAGTAGGCAAAAAGGCTATATGACTTCATGAACAATTACATCCATTCAATGTCCTCCAACAACCAACGTAATCCCTCGCAAGTCCTTCCTTTCTTCATCCTCAACACCCCTAAATCTGGTGCTATACGCCACTTATAGCCTGCCACTCCAGGCCCCCAACGTCAGTGCCACGCGCTGAAATGTTCCTTCCTCCACGACCATCAAATCATAGTAAATCGTCAGAAATGCGCTTCTGCATATTGTCTGTAACTGTATGCAGGAACCCTCAACCAGACTCCACAATCACATTCATACATTTATCGCCATCACCATCGTCACTACAAATCAACCCCGCCGGTAACGACAGCAACCCAAGAAACCACGGAATCTAAAACCTCAACACAACAATCCCGTTCACTCTCGTTGCCCCAAGCTCCTTCGTAGCCTACTCTACTCTACACTCACAAAAAAAGTCAATAGGCTCAGCCTACCGCCCTTTCCTAATAAAGACAACCCTTTGCCTTGCCGTCTAGCGAGAATTACAAGGATTCAAATCGTTGGGTGCGTCATTAGGCGGTGTACAACATGCCAGAAATCCGACTCCAACTCAACGGATCAGGGTATAACCCTATCGATCAATGACGAACGACGTCCCGATGTGGTGAGATCCTGCAGTGGTTTCCGGTGTTACACCCGTTCCGAAGTGGGTCAAAGAGAACGACGACGATCCGTGAAGATGGATGTATAGAAGATGAACCCGAACCCTGGGGAGATGATTCCGATAGTTTCTCCGTTATCATGGATCACGTTTATCATGGTTATCACAGTTATCAATCTGTATAAATATCCTCATACCCCCGGGAAATCTCACCATATCCTAAAGTGGAAACTTGTTAATAGATACGTCAAATCACACCATCTATTTCTAACCAAGTTTCGTATAACATCAAGATAGCGGTATCCGAGGGCACATACAACTTTATAGTAGTAGTAGTACTATCAACCGGAAACCCATCCGGCTCTCCCTGAAAGTGCGGGGCAAGGTAACCATAAACTTAGGCAATATGTCAAGCTAATGGTGTAATCCGGGAAAATGGTTTGACGAAGTATTATCCCGAGGACTGTGCAGACAAACAATCAAATGTCGTGATGAGGGGGATGTATTTAATGTGACTATGACGATATTGCACGGCCGAGTCATTACAACGCCGACGTAGATGAAAGTATATATAACAGAGGTCTTTCCGCTTCTTGGAAGTTATCAATCTAAACTCAAACATACCAAACACTTCATCTTTCTTGATACATCACTTTCAAAATGGCCCCCGCCGCAACTATCTCCACGCCTATCGTTGAAATCCCCGTTGACCGGGAGAAATACGCCAAAGCCGTCGGTGACTACAAGGAACTATCCCCCGTATCCTACGCCGCGACAGAAATCACCGGTTCCAAAGATGGTTCTATCAAGCCTGCCACCGTAAGATTCCTCCACATATAACCCCAAAAGTTATACTAACACAGTATCTTTCTTGATAGTATCCCAACTACCTACCCACTTGGAACCCCCTCCAAAAGTACCCGCAACTCACCCCCTTCGAACACACCGACATAGGTCTCTCCGCGGACCCTTCCTACCCTAATCTCCTCGCCCCCGGCGCCAAAGTAACCCACCTCACCCCCCTAACCGGATCTGAAATCCACAACGTCCAACTAAGTTCCCTCACCTCCGCCGGACGCGCCGAACTCTCCCGCTTCGTCGCCGAACGCAAAGTCGTCGCCTTCCGCAACCAAGACTTCGCCGCGCTTCCCATCTCCGAAGCTCTCAAGTTCGGCAGCGACTTCGGCCGTCACCATATCCATCCGACCTCCGGGTCTCCAGAGGGGCATCCGGAGATTCACTTGGTTCATCGGTCGGCGGGGGATACCTCAGCTGATACGTTTTTCGCCAACCGGCTTTCCAGTGTAGCGTGGCATAGTGATGTCTCCTATGAATTACAGCCGCCGGGAACTACGTTTTTGTATGTCTTGGATTTACCGTCTACCGGTGGCGACACACTTTTCGCCAACGCGGCTGAAGCATATGAACGACTTTCCGAGCCGTTCAAAGAGCGTCTTCACGGTCTTCATGCCGTTCACTCCGGTCACGAACAAGTTGCCGCTGCTCTTTCCAAGTCGTCTATCAAGCGTCGTGAACCTGTAGCTTCCGTGCATCCAATTGTTCGGACTCACCCCGTCACTGGCGAAAAGGCTTTATATGTGAATCCCCAGTTCACTCGGGACATTGTAGGCTACAAGAAGGAGGAAAGTGATGCTATTCTCAAGTTCCTTTATGATCATCTTGCTTGGGGTGCTGATTTCCATGTTAGAGTTAAGTGGGAGAAGGATACTGTCGTCGTTTGGGATAACCGTGTGACTCAGCATTCAGCTCTTGTTGATTGGGTCAATGGAGAGCGTAGACACTTGGCTAGAATCACACCGCAAGCCGAGAGACCTTTCCAGACTCCATACAAGAAGCCTGCCGAGAAAAAGTAAAGTTTAGTTTAGTATAGTTTTGATCTTTTAAACAATGAATTTTCAGTTATATCAACTTATTCTAAGTATAATCATCATCATCATGTGACACGTCACAAACATCACAATCAAAATAAAAGTCATCCAAAATATCCCTGAACCTACATACAATACACAAAGTCAACTACCTAGCTAACCTTTATCTCTACCTACCCATCCACATCCACGAAACCGAACCGATGTGCCCCAGCCATGAATATCGTACACGATAACCGCGCAACTCGGAAATGCAGTAAAGAGAAAGAAACCAAACAAAAGGGGGAAACAAGAAGAAGATGAAGAGAATAAGGAAAAAGAAAAAAAAACAAAGCCTATACCGGAGATTGTCACCGCCGGCAATTCAACAAAGCATGAAAACAAAAAGAAGAAGATAAAAACAAAGGAAAAGAAAAACACACGTCATTAACTTAAGCCTGAAGACCAGCAGCACCCGGGTTCATCATGGCCAGCTTAGCTGCTAACTCGGGGTACTTCTCTTGCACCTCAAGCTGGGTAGCCGTCGCCTCAGCGTAAGAAAGGGCGTTAACAACTTCTCCCTCAGTACGAGCAATCTCAGCAGCACGACGGAAGTACTTGAGAGCCTCAACAGTCTTTCCCTGCTGCAAAAGAAGCTGAGCCATGGTGGCAACGGCAATATCACACTCCGGGTCAACTAAAATACTGGTTAGATATTGCACATACAAAGTAGAAAAAGGAAAAAAACTCACTGATCAGCGCCTTTTGGCACAGAGCTTCGGCCTCAGCAAAGTCTTGCTTCCACTGGAAAATAGCAAGAGCCTTGTTGATCAATGGCAGAACATTCATAGACATGGGCGAAGAAGACTTCTCCATCTTGATAGCCTCATCGAACTTTTCAATGGCCTCAGAAAAGTTATTTTGGTCGAGCAACAGCTCACCATAGTAGTTGTACACATCCGGCACATCAGGGAAGTTCTTGACACAGCGGCGGAAAGTAGCCATGGAAGACGCAACACTGCCCATCTTGTACTGCGTCACACCCAACTGGATGTGCGAAAAGATAAAGTCCCGGTCAAGGTCAATACTCTTTTGGTAGTCCTTGGCGGCTTCGTTAAGCTCAGACTTGATGAAGTGAAGCTGGGCACGGTGGTAGTACACATCGGGATCTTCAGGGTCCTTGAGAGCAATCTTGGAGAAGTCGGCAGTAGCCTCTTCGGGACGACCTATAGTTCAAAGTTAGTACACTGAAACCCCATTTCTTGGCTATACTCTAAAACTCACCAAGCTCCAAGTTCATGCTAGCACGCTTGATGTAGCTCTGCGTCATGCTATCATCCAACTCAATACTCTGTGTAATATCCTTCATAGCCTCCTCGTGCTTGCCAATCAGACATCTAAATGTACCACGCATGTTATAAGCCAACGCCTCAAACTCGCCCAAGTTACCCAACTTCAAAGCCTTCTCAAAAGCTTGTCTAGCCTGCTCGTAACCCTCAGATGTGCCCTTCTCTTGCGCCTGAAGACCTCTCTGAAGCTGACCAATACCCGTATCCGCCGCCAACTCAACCGAGTCAGCCAAACCAGCTGGGCGCTCCTTGGCCCGGAAGCTCTGAAGGTAATTGCGAACAAACGTGTGCGAGGGGAGACGCTCGGAACGCTGACCAATCATCTCCTTGGCCTTGTCTTCGGCAACCTTGCGGAGAAGACGCTCAACCGCCTCGGCGTTGGTCTGACTGCGGAAGCTATCGATGATGCACGAAGTGGTGTAGTCGAGCAGGGCCTCCCGGTAACGGCCGCTCTTGTCGTAGGCATGGGCGCGACGGTTAAGTGCCTTGACGTACTGGGAATCGATGGCGATAGCGGCGGTTGTGTCTTCAATGACTCTGTCCCATTCGTTCAGGGCACTGTAGCAAGCGGCACGGTTGGCATAGAAGATGGCGTCGTCGTTCTTGGCGAGAATAGCCTTGGTGTACAGATCAATAGCCTTTTGGTAGTTCTTCTCGCCGTACGCCTTGTTACCGGCCTTCTTAAGTTTGTCACCCTGTTCCCGACGGGCGACAGGGTCAAGGGCGGCCAAAGAGGCCTCGGTAATCTGAGAAAGCTCGTCATCGGCGGCGGAGACAGAAGCCGAAGGAGCCGTGGTTCCAGAAGTGGTCTTACCGGCGGAACGTTCGGCGCGGGCGGCATCGCGAATACGTTTGCGATCCTTCTTTGCGAGCTTGGCGGGCTTCTACACATGGGAGTATGGTTAGTAAACTATGTATGCATGGTTGTTTTTTTTGCCAGGGACCAAGACTACACCCAAGTTATGTGCTTGTCACACACCAAGGGTCATCGTCTTTTTTGCTATTTAGGTATTTTGTGACACCTGGGAAAAGAAACATACAGGATCGGTTGTGCTGTTGTAGTAAACGATGCCGGCGCCTGAAACCACCACTACTACACCAGCAATTGTGTAAACAGCAACCTTATTTTCCGAGACCCAAGTCGATATCCGGTCCCAGATTGATGGAGTCTGGGAGACGGGGATAGTAAGCACCGGCTTCAGTCCGGGCGTAACTGATGGAGATGGCAGAGACATTATAGACGGTTATTGACTTGACGAATGTTATGGCGTAAAGTTTGTGAGATATATCGGGAACAAACAAGAACGACGGATGCGATATAGAGGCCTATTCGTGTTCGGGTCGTATGGGATTTCAACGGGCTGGTGAATTCCAAATGTAAACCAACAAATCGAAATAAACAAGCAAGGTTGCCGAAAAGTTCCTGCTTACTGTTCCGTGCGTCGGATCAGTAATTCGTCAAAGCCGTCCGGGAAACAAAGTGCGTTTCGCTTCGGCGTGAAGGTAGAAAAAAAAAAGGGTAAGCTGCAGCCAAGGTAACTACCACCGGGCCAAATTTGCAAAGCTACGTGAAAAAAACGGGCTAAGCTTGGACGGAACGAATGAGTGAAGAAATAGCCAAGGAAAGGGCCACAAGGCTGAGACTTTGTCGGGATGATTGTTGCGAGTGAGGCTGGCGGAGATGAAGATGTGATTTTGAGGTGGAGCGGTTTTAAGAATGAGGGGTGTCGTTTTTTTTTCGAGAGAGAAAGAGAGAAATCTATGGACTGATAGTGACAGACGGATTGTGCGGCTATACAAGAAAGACGCTTGGAGGGTTGATAGGTAGCTGAAAGTAGAATGGTTGCTGTCAAACTGACACAAACAAGAATAGTGCAGTGAAATGAGAAGACAAGAGACACACAATTAGAAGAATAACAGCAACACAGTAAAGACAAAGCACAAAGTCACAGAAAGCCAAAAAAGAATCAAGCCGAGCCCTTTACTCGGAACACGATAATCACAGCGGCAAGCTCGCAACAAGTCAATTGTCCCCAAGGCCAACCAACAAAAAAATTACCAAGCATAGGTGCCAAAAGCACAAGTGGTCATAAGTATACCGACATTTCCCAGGGGATAATTTGCCGCCAATTTGGTCTCTTTTTTTTTTACAGTGGAGCTTAAAGCCTTGCTTGTTACTTATGGCAAGCTTTTTTGGTTTTGCTCTGTTCTTTTTTAGGCTTACGATTGGCTTGACGTTTGTGGCAGGTGTGCTGTTTCTTTTACCTCCCGTTTCTTAAGATGATGACGAAGGTGGTAAGAACTGATTTGGGGGGTTATTTTTTGTGCATGGTGATTATCCGGAGGTTATTACGAATAAGGAAGATAAGTTGACGGAATTGATGGGACAATGGGACACAGATTTTCATGTATTCAGGTCAGCGATAGATATATCATGTCCTTGTGTTCATTAAATCTCCCCATCACCCATCACCAAAACCAATCTTCAGAAGCCAGAACCTTCTCTAATCCCCATAATTCACCAAATCCCTTCAAACTTCAAACCCTTTCCTTCTCGTAAACGGCAGCTGCTACGGACTAAAAAACCCCACATTCAACGAAAAATAACACAACCATGTGACGGTTAACCCCCCACTCTGACCCTAACCCTCTATCCATTTACACCCTGACCTTGTCGTGTGATCTGGCTTGGCTTTCAGGGCTGATAAAACTTGTGCCCACCTGTTCGTCTTGTCTTTACAGACGGACGGCAAAACGCACAGGTAATGACGACAATGAGGGGTTACTAGGTCTGGGTTGTTCGTGAATACGGATGCAAGTTATCATGTTAAAGTGAGTTGTAGAGACAAAAGATAGTGCTCTATAATTCATTTCTATTATTCTTCACATTCCACCAAACTCATCAAAGACAAAATGAATGAAGTCTCAGAAATCTTTACCACCCTTCGTTTTGACAAATGTCTTGATGAATGTCCCATCTACCTTCTCAAAGAACACGTTCATCGTCTTGAAACTGCAGCAGCTGTTTACAACTTCACCAAGCCATATGAAGATGACCAAGCTGAGACGGCTATCACCAAGATCGTCCATGACACTCTTGCTTCCTTGCCGATATATCCAGACCTCATCGGTGTACGTATTGGTATTAACAAAGCCGGACAATTGAACGTTACAACGAGACAGACACCAACTAAGAGCAGTCAATGGCTTTTACCTCAGTCTCTACCTACCGAGGATGTCATGAATCAAGAACATCCCGAACTATTAGAAGCTCCTATGCCTATCTATATCAGCAAGTATCGTACACAAGTCACCCCATATCTAAGATATAAGACCAATGATCGAGAAATCTACAACCAAGCCAGTGACGAAGTCAAAAACAAACCTCCTGGTGAAGTTTTACTAGTCAACTCTGACGGTAATCTACTTGATGGCTCTATTTCCACCGTTTATATCTACCGGAGAGGTGAATGGAGAACCCCTCGGTTAGAAGATGGTGCTCTTGAAGGCGTAAGCCGGAGATATGCCATCAATTCGTAAGTTCAAGTTTACATACGCTCTACTGGGTTACTAACTTCATACAGATTTCTTGCTACTGCCGAAACAATCCCAGTTGAAGATTTAAAACAAGGAGAATTAGTCTGGCTCAGTAACGGCATGCGTGGATTCTGGCCTGGAATAATCAACATTGCCTCTTAAACTACCGACACATCAAAAATTGCTGAGAGGAAAAAGTTGCCATTAATAGACAAGGAAGAAATAGGTTATAATACATGATGATAAAACAACAAGAAAGACTTGCTTTTGAAGGGGGCAATCTCTATCAACCCGTGAGGGCTAGAGACTAAAAATAGGAAAATATTTGATATAACACTGACTGTGAACCCATGATATCAAAAGCTCAGCCTGCTTTTGAAAGGCGTAATATAACAATAGTAGTACAACTCGCGAACGAGAATATGAGTGGAGTGGGGTGTGTTTATGTGAGAGCGGGATTTTGAAAACAGGTCTTTAAGTCCTGTATGTGTATATGAACACATAAAAGAAGAGTGGAGCAAGAAGCCAGGAATGGTTCGGCGAGCTTTCTCTGTGTGCGACGTCGCAATGGGCCGTGTATCTCTAGTAACGACGAGAGAAACAATAGAAGGATGAAGGAAATGATACCCAGGCAATGCAAAAGAAAAGAGAAAAACAGAAAACAATGTGAAAACAATGAGGGTATCCGGATGCCCAAAGAACGCCGTCTATCCAGAACTCCCGAACCATGCCCAACGTAAAACAAATAGATCTGAGTCGTAAAAACAAAAACAAAAAAGAAAACAATGCTCGCCATGAAAGAAAACAAGTGAAAAGAAAAAAGAAAAGGAACAAAGGGTCCGTAGACTACTCAGCAGTAGTCACGCCATTAGGGGCCTCCCGGGATACTCCTGATATGGCAGCCTGAGCCTTAGTGGCGCCAAATAGACGGTCTACCCTACGGTCCAACTGCATGGCATTACCAAGTTGCCGGATGTACATGAGCATCTGCTCTTGGCGCAACTGAAGGGATTGGTTTTCATTACGAAGACGTTTGATTTCCTCGCGGAGGTCATTCATTTCCTCCGATGTTGAACCAGAATGACCAGTGCTAGACTTATGTGAAGCCGAAAGACCATCGTCACTAGGAGTGGTGACTTCATCAGATGGTGACCCGACATAGCCGCCTTGAGAAGTGTGTACACGACGCAAGTGCTCATTCAGATTCTCCATACGGGAGAACCCTTTACCAGTGTGGCGCTTGCAAGATACGTGTGGACACATGACTGCCTTCTTGGGACCACCATGCTGATTATGCACCTCCCGCTCATGACGGATCAGACCACCAGAATAAGTGAATCCAGCCAATTTATCGCAGGTAGGATGAACACAGCGGTAAGGCCGCTCATGTTTGTCCATGTGCTTACTGCAGAAAGTTAGCGCGTGCATTTTTTTTACAGATATGACGAAATAAACTCACCTGAATTCACATTTGCGCTTCCATGAGCGGATAAGATCGGTGCATCCCTCGTATGTGCAGTGATATTTTCCGTCTGTCGCCTTGACCATTTTGCGCTTTGGCTTCGGGATTACAGGGACTCTAGAGCGGGGGCCACGACGCGCATTTGGCTGTGTCGATTTCAAGTCGGTTTCCAGATCCATTTCTTCTGAAAGATCCATGTGGGTAGGAGCTGGCGATCCATTTGGTTCCATGCTAATCAGCAGAGGCGTAGTTTGCGGACTAGACTCTTGACTGGACATGTCAACACCCGAAGTGGCATTGCTATGGTCCACTGAGACATTTGTCAGGTCAAAATCGACTTGGTTGTCAACTTCGTTCTTAACAGTGTCTTCCACAGGGCTGGCAGCATTGACCAGGTCCAACTGTTCGGCAGCCGAAAGCTGGGGAAGTGCGTCAAATGCAGCATCCAAAGATGGTAATGGTGCAACAGAAATCATGTCGTGGTGATCTGTAGCCATTGACACGACAATAGCCATTGCAGTTTCATCATCCAGTAAACCAGAAGGACTTCCAGCACCCCCCAAAAGAGATCCGGTTCCGTCGTCACGGCCTACACCGACATGAAAGTTCCCTAGTCCATCAACCGAAGTAGTCACAAAGGACTCGGTTAATCCAGCTTCAGTAACTGAGACATAGGAAGCGCTATCGTGAAGGAACTGGCGCGAACTGTAGTCATCGGGCAACATGGAGGCAAACACGTCGTTGTTGGCGTCAGAATCGCCAAATTGAAGAGATGTGTTGTTCATGGCGTCGTCGAGCTGTGGTTCCAACGCACCATCTGACATTCTAGAATTCACATTACCCGTTAGATCCGTACCGTGAGGTCCGGGATGGTGATCAATATGTTGAGAAAGAGTAGGATCGTTGAGAAGAGCTGATGAAAGCGGTGAAGAAGCTGATAGAAGCGAATGTGAAATAGGCGAATTGGACGGATCTAAAAGGTGCGAGCTAGTCTTGTGTGATGGCCTCCACGGGTCGACTACGTCGTGAGGCGAGAGCGTGTACTCGGTCCCGGGGCCACTAACAGAGGGCCGTTCGTCGGGATGGAGTTGTGGAGAGAGAGTATGGTCCACAGTGAATTCGGGCAGCGCTCAAAAGCAGGGCGCCGGACACTGCAGGGTCAGTATGAGGGATCCCAATGGATATTCGGAGGGAAAAGATTGACTACGGAGGTCAATCGGCGACGCCCAAGGCAATTCAAAGAAACCAAGTAATGCCGGACAAAACAGTAAAATGATGGTATACAAGTAGGCGATGAGATGAAAAGAGTAGTCAAAAGTCGATAAAAAAGACAAAAAGGAAAGAAAAAAAGAAGAAAGAAGAATATAAAAAGAACCAGACCGACCGGCGATTCACGAATTGTGGAGGCTAGGTCGCTAGAAAATAAATGGAACAACCTGCGCAAGCATTGGGCGGGGGGAAGGGCAAGCAAAAGGAAGGAAGTATGTAAAAGTAGGAAGGAGATGACGTTTTTAAATCAAATCTGTGTAGTTTATGTGTAGTAGAGGACCAAACCTTGACAGATGGATTTCTTTACCCGCCAAATTGGTCGCTCAAAAGCGGAGGTGCAATATCCGACATTCAGCCGCGAATCGGGAGCGGGTTATTTAGGGTTTTGAGGAATTGTGTAAGACGAGGGCAATTCAGGGCCACGATGAAAGGAAAAATTCGGGCTTCGATTAGGGACATACGGGCGTGGGCCCGGCCGATAGAGTCATGTGCTTAATTTTTTTTTCTAGCTAGGGGTGGATTAGTTTTTTTTTTGGCTTTAGAAAGCCCTACTGTACTAGGTGACATTGTTGGCGGGAGAGGTTGCAGGATCCTTCGTAACGCAAGTTTTTCGACAGTGAGTGAGAGATAATCTAAAAGGTGTAGAGACCTTGGTAATTACGAAAGAAGTGGCAAATAGGAAGGTCAATTAAGATGTGGAAAAAAAAATAGGTTAACCAAGCTTAGTAGTTTCCGAATGCTCACTAAAAGTGAATGATTCATAGAGTACGATAACCAGCAAATCAGTCCTCCGTTGGATCTTTTGCCAAGCATGTTGGATGCCGACTTTCGTCCATATGTACATACACATGCTTGTTCCCCGCGGCGACTACAGTCTGTGCCGAGAGAATGACCAAATGGAGGCAGTACCTCCCCTTTCCTTACGCCCTTTGACCACATGGGTCAGCGGAGGATCACGGCAGAATTGATGAAGTCAGATGAAGAGTCGCCATTGATTATGTTTGTAGAAAAGGAATGTGGGCTTTGAGCCGCGCGCAGGAGAGGATTCACGGCATTCGGTCATCGTATTCGCGGCGTATTCTTATTCTGTAGATGTAGTTGTTGGTCTAGCGAGGAAGAGTTTTCATATGAGTTTACAATCAATGGGGTGCTAGCTTCAGTCTCTAGGTTCTCAACGAGTAGTCACAGTCCCGTAAAAAGAAAAGTAATCTAAGAAACCCGGACTTCTGTAGGATCCGGAATCCGGAGTCCGTCGTATCTCAATATTCCCATCCACAGCAGGGTTTCAAAAATGCATGATTCATGCAAAATCAAAGCGGTCAACAATAGGGTTATCTCACAAAACCGTCAAAAAAGAATGGGGTCTTGCCGTGGATCGAACACGGGACCTCTCGCATGCGTTGCATTAGGGTGGACCCTAAGCGAGAATCATACCACTAGACCACAAGACCTGGTGATTGTTGAGAGGGACGGTGTTATCGGGGACTATCAAGAGAAAAAGTGGAGAAACGGCAATTTTTTTTTCTGTGGCCGGACTTGAAGATGGGCATCCCGGTATGTTGAGCCCCGCCCAAAAGTCTAGTAGTTGGGCAAAAGGAGTGAAAATGGTAGTGACCCCACCTTGGTCCGGAGTCGGCTGAGATTTTTATTAATGAAGGATTTTAGAAGCACATGGCGATAGATGGAGATAACTTTTGAGGTTCATGCCAAGACAACGAAATTTCAATAGTCCACTTGGAAATATGTTATCAGATCCAAGGGCCGTAGGCAGGTCGGGTAGTTGCCGTTTTCTGCTGTCTGCTGGGTAGCTCACCATGTGATAAGCCTAGAACATACGTCATTGGTTAGATAGGATAGATAGCTGGCAAGCTAACAAGCCAAGCTACAAAAGTAGCAATCGGAATTAAGAAAAAAAAAGACTTTCTTCCTTTTTCTTTTCTCTTTACGGTTTTCTTGTTGAACCATTGTTGGTTTTCTTGTATTCTTCCTGGGGAAGATTATCTTTATTCAGCATTCATTACTTTAAATCTACAAAAAAAATGTCCTCAGAAACGGCAGAGGATATCCTCGCCAAGGACGTCAATGTTACCGCCCAGCAAAATGTCATCGGAGAAGCTTCCGGCGAGGAAGAAGAGTACACGGAAGCCGATATTGAACGCATCTATCGTAAACTAGACTGGCGCATTATCCCAGGTAAGTTTTGAAGACCTTCATGACACAATAGACCCTAACCGTCACAGCTTTCTGGATCTTATACTTTTTGTGTTCCGCGATTCGTTCCAACATTGGTATTGCCCAGACAATGAACTCTGATGAGGGTCACGACCTTATGACAGTTCTCCACCTGAGTAGTAAGGACACATCCACTGCCTTGGCCCTATTCTACGTCGCCTATGTAGTTTTCGATTTCCCATCTAACCTCATGATGACCCGGCTCTCTCCCCGTGTCTGGATGGCTCGTATCGTGATCGCCACTGGTCTCATCGGTGCCTGCTTTGCCGCTGTCAACGACGCCTGGAGTCTCAAGTTCCTTCGGTTTCTCTTGGGTGTAGTAATTGCTGGAATGTGGCCTGGCATGGCATTCTACTTGACTTTGTTCTACCCTCCTACTCGTAGTGGTAAGCGTATTGGAATGTACTTTTCTGCTGCCCAGTTATCTGCCGCTGTGGTTGGGTTAGTCTCCGCTGGCTTCCAAAAGATGGATGGTCTTGGAGGTCTTGTTGGGTTCCGGTGGATGTTCCTGATTTGGGGATTGGTTACCATTGTGCTTGGCTTTGCTCTTCTTTGGTGGCTACCTGATCGTCCTTTGGCTCCGGGTCAAGTTCGTGAGAAGTCTATATTTGGCAAGTGGGTTTCATCACCCGAGGCTCTTCACGGTCGTGATGCCCGTATTCACTATCAGGACTTGAAGCGTGTCTATCATACCCGTCCTTGGACCATGAAAGATCTTTGGAATGTCCTGATCGATTGGCGTTTGTGGCCCTTTATCTTCATGTACTTTGGTGTTGTCGGCGTCGGCATTGGCACCCAACTTTACGGCTCCATCATCATCTCGTCTATTCAGCCTAGCGCAAGTGACATCGAAGTGTCTCTCCTCTTTGCACCAATCTGGATCTGCGACCTAATCTCCATTCTAATCGTCGTCCCCATATCCGACCGTTTCCACAGTAAACGTCCCTTCTTCTTCTCGGCCGCCGTATGCGTCCAAATCGCCGGACTCCTTACCACCACCTTCGCCCTAGACAATGGCTGGGCCCGCTACGGTGGTCTCCTCATGGTCGGTTTCGGTCTCGGTCCTACCGTGCCTATTTGTATGGCGTGGACTACACAAGTCTTTCAGAAGCGTCACGGCGACATTGGTGTGGCGGCGGCGACGGCCATTGTCTCGGGATTGGGAAACCTTGGTTCGATCACCACCACTTATGGCCTGTACACGGGCTGGCCATCAGATGCGGCCAAAGGGCCTCACCGCTACCGCAAGAGTAACCTCGTAATGGTGGGGATTCTGTGCGTCAGTATCATCAGCAGCTTTACCATGTTTTCTCTTCTCAAGATCTTTGGTGCGTCGCCTGTTGATGCTATGAAGAATAGTGCCGTTGTCTCTGATAGAGCGGCCGAGAGAGAAGAGCAGGAGCGTGGCTTTGGCAGGAGAAACGTGTCACAGACTGTGGCTTAACAAACATTACCATGTTTCCATACTGGGTGCTGTTGTGAGCCCAGTCGATGAAGGGAGGCTATCCCAAATACACACACAACCAACAACAAGAAAACCAACACTTTCATTCGTACCCAAGTCTTTTCAGACTGACGGCCCCATTTACCATTATACTTTTACATTTACGAGATATGCCCCAGATTGTTCCGGACGCGTCCTTTCCGACGAGAGCGGCCGCACTATAATTCACTCTTTATCTGCTGCACCACGTCCTCAGCAGCATGACCTACTGTGTGGCCGCACCACATCCATCACTAATATAATCATAATCCTTTTTTAGAGGGAAGCTGGCTTCCTCGTCGGTAACAGTGCTTTTACGCCATTACCGAGGAAAAGGCGGCGTATCGACGAGCTGACGAGCCAGACGACAATGCTGATACGCTATCGTTGGGCTTCGTCCCGTGGGAATACACCGAATAGGAGATTGAAAGAAGAAGAAGAAGAAAAAAATGTGTTCTGCGTGTTTTGTGGGGAGTCCATGTCACAAACGGCACATCTTGTGTCGTTTCTGTGCCGTGTTCTTCCACATTTACGTCGCAATACATAGATAGAATAATAAAAAAACTGGTTGGTGCCGGGTAACACATATCTGTGCATCAACCATATGTTGATTGTTGTCTCTTGCAGTTTAATTGACGTTGTATGACACAGATAAAGGCGGAATGGGTCCACGGGCTTTGTATCTGTCTGTATGTATGTCTCATGTAGAGATGACAGCAGTCATATCGGACCATGGTGGACTTTTGAAGCAAAGCTACTGACAATGAATCCGAGTGCGAGGTGGTGATGATTGTGTATAAGAAGGAATCAAGGTCGCGAGATGAACAAGAAGAAGAATAGAAAAGACCAGACACTCATTCAGCAGTCAAAACCGTGTTTACATCAACTAAAATGTCCTTCATCACCGCTTTCTTCATCCTCATGCAGGTCGTCACCGCTACAGCCGGCCACCTTTCTCTCCGTCAAGACTACGGAACTGCCCCGATTTCTTCAAGCACCGATACCTGCTGGTACGCAACCACCACCACTTCCACGCCCTGGACCTCGTCCTCTTCCTACGAAACCACCGCGTCCTCCGTCTGGACTCCGTCTTCCTCCTACGAAACTACCTGGACACCATCGTCCACTTGGTCTTCCTCCATCCAGACTGATTCCTCAATCTATTCAACCCCCACCTCGTCCTGCACCGTCGAAACATCAACCCTAACAGTAACTACAACGGAGACTCCAGCCCCGGCTATCCAAACCTGTCCTGATGTTCCGACTGTGACGTTTACCGTTACTTCATGTGAAACGGAGATAACCACCACCACCGAGACGTCCTGGGTACGTGACAAGTACAACGGGAAATTTAGAAAATATGACTAACCTGCCAGACTACAATCTACACTCCCTCAACCACTACCGAGACGATCCCCGGGACCCCGCTTATTACCACGACTACCACTACCGAGTGGCCTGAATCAACCACCACTTGGACCCCCACTATAACCGACACTACCACTGTCCCTTGGAGTTCCCAGCTATCTTCCTATTCCACAGTCTACGGCTCTCTCTCATCTAGCTACACCACCTCTGAGACCTCAGCCCCAGCTTACACGCCCATCCCATCTCTTTCTCCGTATGACGTCATCCTCACTAAAGGCCGCCAAGTCATCCCGCCCGCCAAACGCTTTGAAGCCTATGAACTAGCACGTAACTCATCCGCTGCAGCCCGCACACCCGCCATGTCTCTCTTCGCCATCTTCATCTTCGCCCTTGTAACCCTCTAATCACATACATAGATAAACCATCCAGATAGCTTCATATCAATACATTACTAAACTAAGCCAAAATCTTCTTCAACTCAGCAACAACCGCATCACCCATGACGCTGGTAGAAGCCGCACCACCAAGGTCCTTAGTCCGAACACCAGCATCCAAAGCCTGCTTAACAGCCTCCTCAACAGCCTTGGCCTCCTCAGGAAGGTTCAACGAGAATCTAAGCATCATAGCAACCGACAGAATAGTACCGACGGGGTTAACGATACCCTTTCCAGAGATATCAGGCGCCGAACCGTGAATAGGCTCGTAAATACCATTGCACTTGCTCTTACCATCAGGGATACCCGAAAGCGAAGCAGAAGGCAACAGACCAATAGATCCAGGAATGACGGACGCCTCATCGGAAATAATGTCGCCAAAGAGGTTGCTAGTGACTACAGTACCGTTAAGACCACGAGGGTTCTTGACCAAGATCATAGCAGCCGAGTCAATAAGCTGATGTTGCAGGGTCAACTGAGGGAACTCCTTCTCGAAAACCTCAGTGATAACCTTACGCCACAAACGCGACGTCGCCAGGACATTGGCCTTATCAAGGGAAGTAACAACCTTATCACCTCTCCGAATAGCCAAGAAACCCGCTAATCTCGCAATCCGCTCGACCTCCTCGCGCGAATACGGCTCAGTATCCATAGCCTTACCATCACCAGTATCCTCCTTCCGCTCGCCAAAGTAGATACCACCGGTAAGTTCTCTAACAATCATCATATCGGTACCTCTGCAAACCTCCGCCTTCAAAGGCGAGAAGTCGACCAGCGACTCCGATGCAAAGCTGCAAGGCCGCAGGTTACCATAGGTGCCCATCTCCTTACGGATGCGCAGGATACCCTGCTCTGGACGGACAGCGCCGGTTCCCCATTCCGGACCACCGATGGCACCGAGGAGGACAGCGTCGGCGTTTTGCGCGGCCGCGAGAGCTTCGTCGGTAAGAGGGGTGCCGTGGGCGTCGATGGAGCACTGTATCTTCGTATTAGATAATGTCGAGAGTCGATTTGTTCAAGAAGGGACTTACACCGCCCATAAGGTGGGGCTGGAGGTTGAACTTGACGGGGCGGGCAGCCTCGATGGCCTTGAGGACCTATATTGACAATCGCGTTAGATCATGTTCATGCTACTCCATCTCCCATCGTCATCTGAATCGTCACGCCATAGCGCCTGCATGCATACCTTGACACCCTCAGCAACACACTATAAAAAAGTCAGTAAAAAACTCCTTCTACGCCAAACAATCCACGAACCTCAGGACCAGAGTGGTCACCACCAAAAACAACAATGTTAAACTCAGACATTTTCAAATCGTACAATACGTGTAAAAAAAAAAGAACAAAAGTCAACTTTCTGTCCGTAACTTCGTCATATAAGAACCCTTGCCGTGAACGCGCCCGTTCCTCCCTCATTCGTCCCGCCAGAGCCCCGTCATAGAATGACCCCGCCATAAAGTGGGCCCCACTTACCGTATCGGACCTGGTTTTAACGATGGCGGACTACAAAGGGTCTTGTTATTCACACAACAGAAGCTTTATTCATGCTTGCTAGGGTTGACATTCACTTTATCATGCTACTTTTCTTTGATGAGCCGGAATCTTTACCCAGAAAAACTCAAAGTTCTTCGACATAATCATACATGTATCATACCCGTACAGTCACACTTTCTCCACGCGGAAACACCCGGCCCTCTTTCCAATTCCGATCAGTCCTTTCCGTTGAAACATCCTTTAGACCCACCTGCGAAATCGGCCTCCATCACCGACTACGCTCAATTACAAAACCCTAGATAACCCTTGACATCAAAAGGAATCAACGTTTTATATTGATCAATTTGAATAAGTATGTATACATGTCTGTCATGATATTGTCGTAATCTCTTATATCCTTCAAAGTTTAAGTCCAGCTTCTATCCCACTTTCCTGTCCTGGCGCCATTAATGATGTTGCTACCGGAATCTGATGTTTCTGCTTAAGCGACGATGGAGTCTGTTGGAATCCAACCGGAGCCATCAATGGTGATGCTGACGCCTTGGCTGCCATTTTAGCTGCCTTGAGACTAGCTTTATGCATCATCGCAGGAGCAGAGGACGGCCCAATTGTTGTTGGTCCAATACATATCGGGCAAGTGTATACTGGCGGTTTAGCCTTGTTGGTAATCTTTAAACACTTTCCGTGTAACCAATACTTGCATGTGTTGCTATACACCATTTTTGTTAGCACATCACACAAGACCTCGATGCCAAAAGATCTCGTCTTGGCTATGACTAAAAACTTACCACATGAGCATTACTGCTTTGGCGTGTAATCCCTCCGGACTGTTCTTTCCGCAGATGCATCGGATTGTATTGTCCATAGGAGCAACATTGCGTATTACACTTCTGTCCGCAAGAACCGCAGTCTGTGCATGACCCACTGGCCCAGATGTCTGCTGTTGCATCTGAAGACCTGCCGTCAAAAGACTGATACCTCCACCGGCATTTGCCTTGGCGCTGGCGTTGGCATTCGCCAGACTAGCCTTGACATTGAAAGTCAAAGTCGCCTTTTTGGGCACTGGTGTTGGAACCACTGAAGTTGGTGGTGAGTTTGCTACCGAAGTACACCCTGACCCCAACCCAGATGGATTAAAACTCCATGATAGCACAGAAGCTGCCGCCGCCGCCGTCCGCTCGTTTGACTTTCGTCGCCTGTGCTCACGGATTCTGATAAGCTCGCTCATAGCATCCCCATCATCCGATGCCAACCTGACGCGATGCGATTTCGAATTCGACCTTTCCATGTCGCTATCAATCGCCGGTGAATCGCGCTCTGGTGACCGATGCGTACTTGAGCTTCTCTCACTGGGACTGCGCTTGAGCGAATGTGTACTGAAGAATGACCCCACTGGTTTGTATGGATCTGGTAACACAAACGACGTGTTACTGCGCCCTGGAATAACAATAGGCTCATCGTCGCTGGACGATCCGTCATACTCACCAGGACTATAACTCCGTGAACGTCCGTCCATTTCACTCGATGCTAGTCGCCGTGGCGCACCGTGCAGTGACCCTGACAACGTCTCTGCATGTGCCCGTCCCTGCGAGTCAATGACGAATTTGACAGAAGGGCTAGACGGCCTCGACCGTGGAATGTTACGGTTCGCAGATTCTGGTATCGATGTTAATTGCGCCAATCGTTGTGTTTTGACAGGCGATGACCGTCCAGAAATAGACCGGGGTTGCGCAATAGGCCGGGCTGATACAGGGCCCGCTAGACCTGGAGACTGTGATTGTGCAGATACTATATTTGGTAATGCTCCTGGTCGGCCACCGTTGCGCTTAACACGCGCATCACTCAAGCTCCGTTGAAGACCCGGCCGCGCTTTCACCGATGGTTTGTTTTCCTTCAAGCTGGATGACCGGGATAGTGCGGCCGCCCCCAAATGCTTCAATGAACCCTTGCCAAAACGCCCACCTCCTGGAAGAGACAGGTCTGCAATCAAAGGTGATGGTGCTGATGTTCCAAGTGTTGGCGCCGCATATCCCAGCGAAGTCATTGTTGGCGCGGGAGGTTGGGTGTAGATTAGGCCAGGATCGACTGCTGGTGAATGTAAAGGCATGCTGAAGCTATCCCCAGTCAGTGGCGGGGAGAAACCAGGAGAAAGACCGTCAATGCCCATAATGCCACTTGTGTCGATCCGGGGAGGTTTAGCCGCCAGCGGCCGTTCACGTTTTGTCGATGAAGAAGGTGCCCCCTGGGCTCTGTTTTGTAGTTGTTGTGGACTCCCAATTGGGACTGGCAACCATAGCATTTGTTCTGTGGCTGCCCCATGGCTATTGAACATGTTATTGGTGTTTTGCGAAGATTGCCCAAGCCCGGCCGCCAGCGACGGAAATTCCATGTTAGTGAGAAAATCCGAGTTTAGCTGCATCTGTGTTGGCTGGTTCACTTGCTGTTGGAACTGTAGAAATGCCTGATTCTCCGGAGACATTTGCCCAACTGCGCCTAGTGAATCATTGACTCCCGAGAGATGCTCTGACGTATATAGCTGCACGTCTTCAGCTATTCTATCAATCTCCATGGTGCTCAAGGAAAGAGTGTCATCCCAAAGAACTAAGCCCCCCCCAACAGGCGCCGACATAGGGAACCCATTCATATCATTTGAAGACTGAAAAAAGCTGGAAAACTCCGACTGGGCACCATTTGAAAAGTCGGCCGCTCCAAAGTGTTGATCACTCTGCATAGTGGCTAAATCTTCGTCCGCCTTGCGCCGGCCCTTCCGTGCGGATGGAGGTGGGGTGGCAGTTTGCCGGAGGGGCGACTCCTCAATGCTCAACAGAGGCTTATCGGAAAGCGGTATCCACGGATTCTCACCACTAGAAGGCGAAAGCGGTGTTTTGGGAAGACTAGGGTTCTGTCTGAAGGTCGATTTGGGTCCGCCACACACACGTTTGGCGTAAGGTGGAGGTTTTGATGTCGAGGTCAAATCACTAAATTGACCCAAGGAATCTGTGACAGTAGGACTTGTAGCAGAGATGGCGCAATTCGGAAGTGATGATGCAAAGTGGTCGGCGTGGGATGATAGTTCGAGAGAGAAGGTGCTTTTAGAAAGCCTGCGCTTTTGCGATAAGCTAGTTGAGAGCTTCACCGGTGGCCCTTGGTCGATTGCGGCGTCTACCCGAGACTTGCGCCGGAGCGTTGATGTGGCCGGGATCGGGCTAACGGGTGTAGACAGAGATGCAGGACCGGCAAACTCTAAAAAGGGAGACTTGGCAGACTGTAAAATAGCGAATTCGTCTGTGAACCGGGGGCTCCAGTCGGCAACGGAGTCCAAGTCACCAGCACCGACAACGTCTGAAAAGCGGTGGTCGTCAAAGTCGTATATAGGCGATTCGAAAGATAGTGCAAGCGATTCGTCTTCGAACAAGGGGCTAGATATCGAGGTGCTCAAGGCCGAGAAACTTGAAGGAGTCGCTTGTGTTAAGAGAGATATGGACTGTATGTGTGGAGAGATGGGCAAACGGTCGACGGAGCTATACCAGGAGGCAGAAAAAAAGTAAAGGTTAATGCAAAGGTCCGGATATGTACATGTGATACATAAAAACAAATGTTATGACAGGCAAGTCAAGTTAGATTTGGGGAAGTATGAGTTGGGGAAGCGCCAGGAAAAAAAGGCTTTTGCAGATTCCATCAAGCTGTTGGTCAATGGAAATGCCGAAGCAGCGTAGCTTGTTCGCTTGACAAAAGACGGAGCGCAAAAAGTGCAAATCCAGGGCCGTAGCATGAATGAGCTGGGGTATAGTCAGAGGACGGGGGCCAAGTAGGCGACGACTGTTTGAGTTACAAGGAAGAACTTGGTGAAGATGGTTGTTCTTGTGGGATGTGTCCCCCCACAGTAACGGTAACAGGAACAAGTACCAAAGGGATGTCTGTGCCACGTAGAGTTTGACTCTATGCCTTGAATAAAGCACTGAACGAAAAGAAACAAGAATGAGCCGCAGTGAGATGGGAATAACCGAGAGAATGTAAACAAAACGTTGGTGTGTAGTTGGCTCAAGCAGCTGAAGATAAACAAGAAAGGTTAAACTGTCACTTGTCACTAAAAGCTTGCTTGCTTGCTTGTTTTGAGTGGACACCGAAAGAGCAGCCAACAGAATTAGGATCTAGCACCAAAAACAGAACAAGGCCGCTCGGCAACACAAGGAATAAGCTTTGGTCTTGGCCAATAGTAAGCAGCGCCCCTACCCAAACACGGATTTTGGGCTCTCAGGTGCCAGGACCAACCAACACAA
This sequence comes from Huntiella decipiens, assembly GCA_003032515.1. Lineage (NCBI taxonomy): Eukaryota > Fungi > Ascomycota > Sordariomycetes > Microascales > Ceratocystidaceae > Huntiella > Huntiella decipiens. The sequence goes on along the minus strand of NETU01000360.1, from coordinate 32,854 downwards.
CTTTGCATAACGCTTGCCTGGCTGTCCATGAAGGAACGGTCCCTCGAACAAATGGTGGACCACAGAAAGGCAATTGACAAGGAACAAGGGGACGCTCTCAGGACACATGGTGTGGGCCAAGACTTTGTTCCACTTCCATGGCATCTAGGAACATGTCGAAAGAGGGGCGAGGAAACTGAGGGATCGTAATGTGGCAGAGACAACGTTGAGTTACAATGTCAATACATGCGCCATCAGGCGTGACATCAGGCGTGGCATCATGCAAAGGAAACTTGAGTCTTGCGAGAAGCGAGACATCAAAAGAACAATGGCAGTAAAGGGGCTTGAGGGATATGCTGATGGTGAATGTATTGGATGAGGTCATCAGAGACAAGACGACAAACAATGAGAAACACACCTTTGGAGATGTTTTTTGGCGTGCATAGTCGCTAGAGACTTGCGAACAGGCTATTTTTGGCAAGCTGGCGGGGTTTGTAGCAGGGCAAGACAAGCAAGGCCACTACGTGACGATCTGGCAGTAGCAATGTAATCGATTTTGGGTCGGTCGTGGTAGTGGATATTATCAACTGTCATCAAAAGTGTGTAAGTCTATTTTGGCTGGATCGTTTCGGTAGAAGCCGGTTGGATCTAGAAGCTCTAGAATATAGCGCAAGTAAATCGGGAGCTAGTCGTCGTTGGAAGCTTGTCCGGACAGCTAGAGAAAAATGCACCGAAAAAGGTATTTGCAACCCTAAATAAATGACAGGTGGGTCTAATGTTCCGAGGGTTAAACTGATGGTAGCGAAGTAATTATAGCAACGAATAAGTTATATGACGACTCTGCGAGACAACGAAAGCGAACAAATGTCGTTGGTCGGGGCGAAAAAAAGTTAACGGCGGAAAAATGATTCGGTCGGCCAAGTACGTTTGTGATATAGTGATCGGTTTGTGGCTGGCTCAGAAGCCTGTGCAGCTGTCCGCAGAGACTACAACCCAAAATCGACAGGGCAAGTAGGGCGGTGAAATGCAAGTTAACTGGCTGAATGTCCCAGGAGCTTCAAAAGAGGTCAAAAGAGGCAAAAAGGAGCAATTGGCGTGGGGTACATAGACACAGCGGCCTATACGAGTCCATACGCACGGGGTCTTGGACTTCTGTGGGAAACAATCGAACAAAGGAACGGAATCGATGCAACGGCAATGCCGACTATTAACGGCCACGAGCTGGCACAACGGTGGAGGAGGTGGTAGTTACGGAGTCGTAGTTGACTTCTGATAGGGCGTAAATCGACTCTTGCGGCAGGACAGTATCCGAAAACCAAAGCACAGTCAGTCAGTCGATTGCCAATAAAGCCCTAAATGACAGGGCGAATAAGCTCGGGCGTTGAGGTGTCCGTGAGGCTTGCGACAGCGGATGTGCGTGATGGGATAGTTAACAGGGTTTCTTGGAAAAAAACAAGAGGAAAATTTAGATTGTTCCGTGATATCTGGCGGTTAAGAAATGTCGTCAATAATGTGGTGGTTAGCCGAGAATTGAATGCAGTGATGTCATTCGTCAATTGAAAAGAATAGTGTATCTGTGAAGCGTCAAAATTCGGCAGTTTCCATGTATGTAATTGAAAATAAAAAACAGGGTAATAGCTAATGTTCACGATACTCCTGAGAGCGGTGACCTGTCTCTATATCTAGATCATAGTCGATCCATTCAAGGGGGATTTGTTGTTCAGCTCTCTATATGTTACCTTGTTGGGGTTTATGCTAAAAAGCAACCAACAGGGAGGGACAAAGTCATGTCCACAAAGATACACAAGTTTACAATGTTTAAACGCAGGGAACTTTGTAAGAGCCATATAGCTATTCTAGGGAGCGACATGTAACTCTTGAACCTACGCTGAGGCTCTAATTATTCGCCTACAGCCTTGTGGGTTTGGACGACGGAAATCTACATACATGTGCAAGTTGCGGGGTCAATATTGACATGGACAAAGACTAAATTGACGCAAACTTCATGGTGCACGAGGTTCAATGGTGATGCGTGGTAACTTTTGATGTTATATCCATTGGGTGACCCGTTCCGTGCAACGTAATGATTGTGTAAGTAGTAACCTCGGTTCTAGCCGTTGCACCATATGTCCTTGGAGTATATAAACACTGGGATTAACCCCACCATGATGATGTCAATAAGAATGTATGGTACATACATATACACACGAGCCGGATCTTTCTTTCCCAGACGTCAGGGATATCAGAGTTCAAATCTACAAACTCCATATCTACATACATACATGTTGACAAAACCTCCGGACTGTCCAACGCTCAACTTCTCCGCCCCGACAAACCATTGTTCTAGGCTTATCTTCCCCAGACCATAGACCCCGGTACCTTCTCCCACCATCCTAATCCCAGCCACTTACACTTGAAGCTGAGAAAAAGACGGTCAGTATATCTCTTTAGACTGGAATGCAACATACCTACAAAAAAGCTTACAAAACCTTCCTTGACCCAGACACAGACGGACAAAACTCACACTTACCGGAACCACTTCCCACATCGAGCTCGGCTATCCTAAAAGTCTTCCAGCACATCGACCAACAAATGCAACTGTCTCCACTTCAAACCCATATCCGTAGTTCCCGTAATCCGAAAATCACCCAACCCTCGAGTATCTGCATCAGCCCGGAAACTTGTCGGCCCCTAGAAACCTACAAAGACAGCGCTATTAGACCTCATCACATCCTTTGACGGTGCCGTCCGCATATGCAAGCCGTGTTTAGTATGGACTGCGTGTTAGAAATGGACTATTTATGCACTGCAGGCAGGAGATAGGAGAAGGACCGACCATGCATATCCTGGCACATGCTGCATCCTATGCGCTTTTGTTCTTACACTTTCCTCTTTTTAGTTGGCGGAGTAGAGGTTGGACATTCCAGTTACATAGAGCTGCACATGGTTTTTGTCTATTATTGGCTTCGGTAATAGGTGTCTCCCTGGGTTAGGTACTATGTAAGCGGTTAACTAACTCTAAAGTCCGCATAGTTGTGGAATTTGGATTGGAACAAATCATCACGAGGTTGCTGACTTGTATTCCTCTTCTAGCACACAATCAATTGAACTTGATGGATTCAGGAACCAACCTTCTTCAGCCAACAATTGTTTTCCCATTCGAGTCAGGTGTTCAATAGGGTTAGGGTAACAACATTTGCACTTGAGACGCACTAAGACCCCCGTCTTCCATAAGCGGCGTAATTGGTGTAGTGGTAACATTAATCGTTGCCATCCGGTAATGATTCGATTAGCCCTGGGTTCGATTCCCAGATTACGCATCTTCTTTTTGAGTTTCTTTTTGGAAGTATATCACTCACTGTAACATGACATGGCATCTTTAGTCTATTATAGCATTCTATTTTTACTTGGCGTTAGGTTGCGGTTTCAATATGGTTGATTGGGCACTGATACACCGCTTGCTATTAAAAAAAAGTGACCTGAAATATGTAACGGAGGGTACCGAGCCCAATGAAGGGAACGGAGCCGAATATTGCTTAAAGACGGCTGAAGTTACTAGCGATGATCAAAGTTGGCGATGCTGACATGGGCTGGGATTGCACATTCGCTATTGGCTCGTATAGTAGCAATAGACATATCAGCATCATATACATCCAACCGAGCTTACCGGGTATGTCAGCGGACCGCACTCCTAGGTCAGCGGGAGATGTGATAGCCATGCCGTGCCGCCGGATATCACATTTACCACCGAAACAATTGGGGATATATCTTGTGTCGATCAAAATGTTTTGGCTGTTTTGCTTCTCATACTTGATAGCGTCGTTTCCATGTACATAAGAGTGACATTTATAGGTCCACTTGTACTTATAGCTACATTCGGTCATAGATATAGTAAGAGTATGGAGCTAGCTTGTTTAGTCGCTGAAGCTCTGGGTGGCAAAGTTTGGGTTGCCATCATAGTACTTGATATTATGCAGAGTAATTATGGACAGGAGGTTGGGCTACTGGCGGATGACCTACCTGCATGATGAGGTAACTTGCAAGTATGCAAGTGTGACGCTGTTAAAGTGGGAAGACTACAGACATTTTGTTGGGCACGCTTGTACATGAAGAAAGAGGTCACGCTGCATAACAGGGAGATGGGTATGCAGGAGCCGTATCCTCTAAATCAAGAAAGTTATACAGATACGATGTTGGGGTAACAACGTCAAGCATATTGACTAGTCCCCAAAAGGCGACCCTAGTCTCTGATGAATAGGCAGGTGATGCAGCTGCCACGTCCTTCTGCTAGCATCGTTCAGCACTCGATCAAACCAGAAATAGACTACCCGAGACAAACCCGCACACCCTCGGGCACCATGACGTCTATTGTGGAGCCTGAAGGCCACGATTCACTGGGCCATCCCGGCAAATCGGAGAGACGCACGGACCTGTATCCGGCGGATTAGGGGCCCCCATCAGTAGTGGCGGATTAGGCTATGATAGGAGTGGATTAGAGCCTCCGATTTGCTTGCATCAAGATCTATGTCTGAAGAGGAAGTTTGTAGAGAAAGAGATGGCGGTGGTAACATAGAAATATCAGGTCATAATTGAACACGACGTTGGCCATAGACTAACCGGTACGTTTATACACCAATGTCAGTTGGGTTTGTGTAACCTGGTTGAGGGAGCCCATCGAGCCGTCATCGCGCACAGAAGGCGTTTTTCCCAATGATTTGCTTAGAGTAGCTTTCCATAATAGGAGCTGGGGAAGGTTCCTTTGGACGGCATTAACCATGGTAAATCCAGCTGACTAAAACTAGTCTGTCCATGGGAAAGGGGAATATCAGACGAAAGACTTGGGCAATGTGAGTTGGCCCCGATGGAAGTCTTGCAGGGCTGACCGCCCCTTCCATAACACAGAACTCACGCTTGGCCAGCCTCCACGACCCAGCGATTGGGACCGATCGACCAATTCGGTTACGTGGGATAGCTGTTTGGGTTGGGTGAGAACCAGCAAGTAGAGCTTCAGCAGCAGCAGCAGCAGCAGCAGCAGGGAGGCGGGTACATAGACGAAGGAGATGATGAAGCGGCAGGTCTAAGCAGACAGCGGCAGCCAAAAGGGACGGCCACCACAGTAGAAGCGGTTGCATGCCAGGGGGCGAATGCACGATTACTGGGGCTTCTATTTGGGTGGAGCAGACTGTCCAGTTGGTTGCATTGAAAAGGGAAAAATACAAGGTAATGGGTTGGGCCTCAAGATGGCGACGGGGCCGCGGCGTGCGGGGTAGAATAAGGAATGGCCAGTTGGGCAGCAATGGCAGGATTCGCGAAAACTGGATTTGGGCTTTTCAGTTCAGTCTGGGGAGAGGAGGTCAGTAAATGTTCGGGGTCGCTTGATATTCGAAAGACACCCGGCCGGATGGTGGGGCCACTTTGACGACAAGGAAAAAGAACGACTAGGTTAAATACCAAAAGCGTCGGGGTGTCTGGAGCCAGGCTATATTTGCCACACATACACACGCCCACTTAACTGCTCGCCTCATCTCATTTTGATGTCTTGATGTGATGAAGAGAATATGTGAATACTAGTAAAAACTGTTGGACAGCTAGCCCACAGTCATCCTACCAGGAGATCACCAACGCACCTACTTGCCTCAATTCCTCACCGACTTGTTTCCTTCCTTCCCCTTTTTGAATAGCCCCCGTCCGTCCACCCCACCCATGATCCTAGAATCGAGATAACCCTAACCAAACCCCACTTACAGCGTAGACAGGGTTCCCAGTGGCACGGCACTCTTGGGGACGAACTCCTGGCTCCCACCGCTGTCAGTGCCTTTCTTTGTATTTTGTATGTAGCTGCGGTGGTTTATGTTGGTGTTCGTTGAATGGACACATAAAGGTCTGTGAACGGCGTTTGTCTGGGGGAAAGAGAGGGTCCGCTGTTTTGCAGTTGGAGAGCTGCAGCTCCGAGGGGATGGGAGGGGTTGATTTGGGTACGTTTTCCTTTGTAAGATAACCCATGACGAAAGCTACGGATAGCTAGCGGATGGAATTGAGTACATCTCCAGATCCAATGACATGTGTGTCACGCTAAAAGTTGTAGTCTTTCAGCAAGAATGCTTCGTATATTCTTGTCTCTGTATCAAGCTCCGTCCGCAACCGCTCAGTAGCAGTGGTAAACTAACGCACATCCCAAATCATGAACCCATGTCCCCGGAGACAGATGGACGAGCGAACAAAATGTGGTTGGCAAAACCCAGAAATCTCGAGATTTATTCAATTTATGTAGCTACGGTGGCATTTGAAGCCGCATTCTACATCTATACATATGTTTGTCTATATGTACATATGTACATACACATGTATATACCCCCGGCGCAACCCTCTTGCCAGGTTTTCCTGAAGTAGAAAAAAAGGCATCTGTTATCCAACTTGACCTAATAGACATGTCCAGGTTGGCCGGCCCATGCACGGCGGCCCAACGGCTTTACGCCCCACGACCAGTCTTTCGCCACCGGGTCAGGAGCAACGATATCAACTCAAGGCCACAACCACTCTCGACTCGACTTACCAACCCGCCTTACAAAATCAACAAAACCCAAAAATAAAGGCAAATACTGTCGAAGATCAAGAGGTTGGACATGTAGTGTAGATCCCACAGACTCGGGCCAAATCGAGCAACTACCCACCGACAAGAGAAAACGCACAAGGCCCCTACCCATCTATCCACCTGCTTCCAGAAGGAAAAACCGAGGATAAATGCAGCAATTATACGCAACTGCCTAATGCATGTCGACAGGCCCCAAAGCAGTAAAAAAGTAATAGCCAGAGTAAAAATCACGGTAAAAGGCAAGGCATCACGGTCTCCATCTTACCGCAAACATCATCAGGGGCGTGCAGCTACACCCCGCAAGGTCCGTCGCCGGTAGCCTCCACCATCAACCCACATTGTGCATTTTGTACACGCGGGATAGGAAAGAAAGTGTGCGTGAGGGGCGAGGAGGAGAAGAAGCTAAAGTTATGCCGTCACAGGTATTTGTGCTCGACTTCCGTCCTTGAGTATATATACGCCAGCCGAATCCGCCATATTGTCCGTTCTCTACCACTTCTTCTTTTTCGTCATTGTCACTCTCGTTTGCACATATTCATCCAGCATTTTGCATCTTGCATTCACTTAATCACCACATAATAGATCACTCGTTCATGCCCCGAGGCTAGTCTCTCGCCACACCCAACCTGCCATGGCCCTCTTTTCTTTGTTGCGTAGCAAGCACCAGTCTTCGCCGCCAACATCTACTGCTACTGCTCATTCCGCCCATTCTGCTTCCGTTGCTGTCGACACAAGGAATACCGCCCACTCCAACACATCTTCGCCACGAACTCCGCATTCTCCACCTACTCCGGGCCGCGTCAATGACTTGCCGAACTTTCCGCTGCCTGTGACCCCCACCTCGCGTGGTTCTCCGCCTTCCGTTATCCACGAACATGAACATGTCCCCGAATGGTCCGTGTCCCACACTCACGATAGCATGTCACCGGATGGCATGCCGCGCCACAAGCCCCAAGACAACCCCGACTTGGAGCTTCGGGATCCCTTCCGTTTCATGCCGGCTACTCTTCCGCCTATGGCCATGTTCAACCGCTCCGATGATGTCCCCCAAATGGGTGAGCTGCCGCCTCTAGCTGAAATCTCCCGGGTCGAAGAACTTGGAAATCTCAATTCTGTACACCGTCGTGCCGACACACATGCCCTGGTCGAAGATCCGAGACCAAGGATGCGCGGGTCATCCCATTCCCGTTCCCGTCGCTCCACCTCCCGCCAGCGTCAAAGATCTCACGTTAGACAGGCGCGCAATGTTATGTCCAGCTCTACTTCCCGTCTTGGTGACTTAACCGAGGCTGTACCCACAGTGGGAGAACAACACACTCGTGAGCTCACTTTCCGCCCTTTGCCAGCTGGTTCTGGCCGAGGCTCAAGAGATCGGTCCTTGTCTTCGAATCCGCACCGTAGAGGGAACACTAGAGAACGCAACCCATGGACTCAAGCCGAAACCGACGATCTCTTCAGGGCTATCAGCAAGCACGGTATTGGCATGTGGACCAAGATTTACAATGATGAGGCTTACAGCTTCAGTGGTCGGTCGCCCGCTGATATCAAGGATCGTTTCCGAACTTGCGCCCCTCTTGAGCTTCTGGATATTTACGAGGCTTCCACCGGTAGGGCTGGCTCAAGAGCGAGATCTAGATCAACCCAACGCAGCATTCCTAGTATGAGCGCACCCGACCTCAGTCTACGTCAATCTACCGGATTCTTGGACAATATTCTTAACCCCCCGCCCAGCACTCGGGAGTGTATCGATACCAACACTGCATCCTCACCTAGATTCTCGGTTCATATTCTCAACGATACCCTTGAAGAATCTATTCCCGGTTCCGATATGTGCGACCCGGCCTCACCAACTTCACCAACTGACGGAAACCACTCTACCAGATGTCGCCGCGTCCATCGTTATACCATGCAAGATGTCATGCGACTTGGGATTGTTGAGCCATTCAAGCGGGCAGTTAGACGCGAGCGTCGGTGGTTTACGGAGCTTGATGATTTCCATATTCTATCCGGCATGTTGAAATGGGGTGCTCAGTGGTCTCGTATTCGCAATGACCCCGCCTTTACCCGGCTCCGGGAACGTCAGCCTACGGACTTGCGTGATCGGATCCGGAACAAATACTCGGACTTGTATGTGGCTATTGGAGGAAAGTCAGATCTGCTTGTGCATACACCGGAACTCAAGTCCATGATTCTTCTGGCGGGAGTTGACGACCAGAATGTACAGGCTGCCTTGCCACTTGGTATTATCTGTCATATCAGGACTTTATTGGTTGACCTTCATCACAAGATCCAACAGAAGGAAGAAGGCGACGGATTGGAGCATCTGTTGGTCGTTGGTCCAGTTCTGCAGGGTATGCGGCATCCCGTCTTTATGACTATGGATACGGGTCTACAAATATTACATGACTCGGCCTCTCAGGAGGGATACAAACATATCTGGAACATGTTGCGGGCGATATAAACTTGAACGATACTTGGTTCAAAACGAGAAGAAGTTTGTTAGGGTTACAGGTGCCTACTAATACGCGGATGGGAGGTTCATGGCACAGTTTAGTATTTACAGGATAGACAAAACCAAGACGGCGGATATCGGGGCCCAGGAGAGAAACCACAAGTCACACGCGGGCTGAAGAATTGTTGGTGTGCGTAGGAGTAGAGGGACCACAGACCGTGGTGGTTGCCATGATGAGTTACGACTAACGATAAAAATGATGCTATGATCTTTTCTTCAACTATCGATACAACATTACAGATGTAACTTATTGCCTCTTCCTTTTATCTATATCATGTGTCGTAGAACTCTTATGGCCCAACTCCTGATGATTAAGTCGCCACATCTATAAGTGATCGTCGTAGTTGTGTTCCTTGTTTGGTAGCCGGGTTTTTGTCCGAACACAAGTCCGCTAGAAGCTTGGGCTTGTTCTCTGTATCCCAGCGCTTGTTCTAGCGGGGCGTGTATTTAAGACATGACTTTCACGCCCACCCCACTAAAAAAGGAAAACGCCACAGGTGAAAAAAGCCACCCCTGTCAAAAAAGTTGGACGCCACGCACAGACACGTGACCTGAGAATGTTCTATTAGGGCAGAATTGAGCCCCACATTTTGAACGAATTTTGGCCCCACCTTGGGATGGGCGAAATTCTGGCACTGACCAAGAAAACTATATTGAACGTTGGGCCAGAAGAAATCTTTCCCTCTCATCAAACCAACTCGACAAGTTTGAGCATCATATCGTCAAAATGGGTCGCGGTCCTAAGAAGCATCAGAAGCGCCTTTCGGCTCCCTCGCACTGGCTGCTGGACAAGCTTAGCGGTGTTTACGCCCCTAAGTGAGTATTTCCCCTTTGTTGTTGTGGCCATCGGTTTCTTCGGAGGCATTGCGACGGCCATTTTCATCACGGAACAAAATCTAACCAGTCTTCTCATCTAGGCCCTCTCCCGGTCCCCACAAGCAGCGCGACTGCCTTCCCCTCATTGTCTTCATCCGCAACCGCCTCAAGTATGCGCTGAACTTCCGTGAGACCCGCGCCATTCTCATGCAGCGCCTGATCAAGGTTGACGGCAAGGTCCGCACTGACATGACCTTCCCCACCGGCTTCATGGACGTCATCTCCATCGAGAAGACTGGCGAGAACTTCCGCCTGATCTACGACACCAAGGGTCGCTTCACCGTTCACCGCATCCAGAACGAGGAGGCTACCTTCAAGCTCGGCAAGGTCAAGCGCGTCCAGCTCGGCCGCGGTGGTATCCCCTACCTGGTTACGCACGATGCCAGAACGTGAGTTCTATCAGACATCATTCAGTCGTTGGACCAGGCTTTGGTTGATTCCGGCCGTCGATGTTGGCTTGATTACCTGTTGGTAATATGTTGGCTTGGGCACCACTATCCGTGGGCTCATATTGTGTTGGTTGTTGAGTCTTGAGTGTACGAGTAGACAAGTTTGCTTGGTCCTTCTTGGATTAACATCTTGCACCGTTCCCATGTGCTCGCATGTTCCTATTGTTGGTTACAGCAAACGGTTCACTCGCAGATTCCCCAGTCTCGTCACCTCACATTGCCGTCTTCCCAACAGGTGGTCACGTCAATTCGATAACCGGAAGAGCATCACCATTTCGTCTGCTCAACGACTGTATGTATTCCCCTACGTAATCTCCTGCTAACCCCCACTTTCAGCATCCGCTACCCCGACCCTCTCATCAAGGTCAACGACACCGTCAAGATCGACGTCGAGACCGGCAAGATCATTGACTTCGTCAAGTTCGACACTGGTGCCCTCGCCATGATCACTGGTGGTCGTAACATGGGCCGTGTTGGTACCATCACCCACCGTGAGCGTCACGATGGTGGCTTCGTCATTGTCCACCTCAAAGATGCTCTTGACAACACCTTCACCACCCGTGAGTCCAACGTCTTCATCATCGGCCAGGACAAGCCCCTCATCTCTCTGCCCAAGGGCAAGGGTGTCAAGCTTACCATCGCCGAGGAGCGTGACAAGCGCCGCGCTGCTACCCTCAACTAAGTGCATTTTATTTTTTGAAGCCGGGTTGGCCGCTGGTTGGGCGTTGAAGTATCTTGGAAACAGGGTGTCTCTTTGTTCTGGTCGGTCCTTCAACCTTTTGAAAAATGGTGATGTCTTGGATGAGTTCATGGTTCTTGGTGATGGCGTTGGTGGAGCTGTATCCGCGGGTTTGCTTGGTTATTTTTTAGAAATGAGAAATGTCAACAATGTCATGTGGGTTCGCTCTGCTATTGCTGTTGGCAACCTAAAAATGAGTAAAAAAAAGAAAGAAAGTTTACTTGACGATACCCAAACACGACAAGTATGTTTTTCGCAATCAATTGTCTAAAAAAACAATATAAAATGTGTAAAACTGGATTCATTAACAGGACAGTGGCACGCTATTCCAATGCATCTTCTTGTTTCTTGAACTTTAGTTTTGTGATTAGGCATGTAGAAGTAGGATGTACTCATTGTGTGGTGATATTTCACGAAATAGGCCTGTAGCTAACCCTAAATATCCAATGTTTAATAGAATCGGGGCCAAATCCAATGTGACCTATCACTGCTGGTACGAGTATGACACCTGATCAATTGCATATATATATATATATATGTAGTACAATCTAACACAGCTAGCTACTGAACGTACACCTGCCATTTACTACAACGCGAAGAGCAACACAGCAATGGCATGTGGTATTCAGAAGTGGTCATGGTTACATGAGCTGAGCAGATCTGTGATCTATCGAGGAAGAAGGGTTATGGCGTGCAAACCACACGCTTGGGGGTGTTAGAAAAGTATGGTACTTCATGTCAGGGTGGCACCTAGAGCCGTAGAACTAAAAAAGACGTAAGCCGCCAAGCTGGTATTATTCATGTCCAGTCGACGTGTTGGTTAACAAAGGTCACAGGGCATCTCACCTGGCATCAGTTAGAACCCACGTTTCAGGGGTGAAGTTGCACTGGTCATACTCACGTGGGGATAACTCTAGATAAGCTAGTAGGGATTAGTATGAAAGATTCATCGCCGCACCAAGAGTTTCTGAATTAGGAAATTAGTTCCTACTACCTCGTTCTAATGATGTCAGGTGATGCTCTGTCTGATGGACACTGACTGACTGGTTATACACCCTGTTCCCTTTATACTAACCAATATACTACATAGCTTGACAACGAAAAACTACGAATGACAAGTTACAAAGATCCCTTTCTTTTTGGCCTCGCGACCCACCAATTCTTTTGGGTACCTTTGGACTGAGGGCAGAGCGTCGCGGCCAGTATACTGTATTAAACCTGTCGTTACAGGTCAGCTTTCTGCCAGTTCATTAAAGAAATATTGATGGTATTGTCAGCCTCTGCCCTGTTTGATGGCTGCTCACTGTGTTCGCCTCTCACTGTGTTCGCCTCTCACTGTGTTCGCC